>JAVSBU010349054.1:0-10168 GCA_033118015.1 Loricariichthys derbyi
CCGCTTAGGGGGCGGAGCTAAATTTGCATATTTTCCTGACCTTCCTAAATGCTTAACCAGGATTTTTGCAGGTAAAACCAAAAAAGGCTTATCTTGGTTAACTCGGCCGCAACCGTGTATGTGTGAACATAGCATAAGTGCAGTGGGTAAATCCCAGGTGATGTGTGGATGTAGCGCGATGCAGTGACGGCCTTGGTGGGTACTCTCTGATCCTACACTATTTACGGCTCTCATGGTTACCTCAGCCCTCCTGGAACCTACTCCACCTCCCCCCTTGGCAGGAGAGGTGGTACCTTTATCCCTAAGGAGTGGACAACCACCTCAAACACCACCATCAAGATGTGCAGTGAGGTAGGGCAGGGGAAAGTGAAAAAGGAAGTGGCTAGGGACAAAAAGTAAAAGTGGAAAAGAAATAAATAACAACAGGGATGCAAAAGTGTGTAAAGAAAAGTAAAACGGCAAGGCCAAAACAAGAAAATAACAAAAGGGAAAGGGAGAACTAAAGCAACGAGTCACACTTGGAAAAAAACAGCAGCAAACAGAAAAGGCGTGGGTGAGGCAAGCTCTCCACATGCAAAATAAAACTAAAAGTGCTGCTGTCAAAAAACACGAGATCGCAACACGAATGCAGGACCCGAGACGAGAAACGGTGAAACAAAAACCACAGGATAATAACCAGAAAACAAGGATGCTCAAAAACCTGAAAAACGCTTACCTGAATGTGGAGAGAAAAACACACAATGCACTAAGAACAGAAGATGCCTACAAGAATGACAAACAGGGCAATCAAGGACGAGAAACTATTCAAAACGGCCGCTGTTATATAGGGCTGATCTTAGGTGTCTCTCGTGCGCCTTGATTGCCTTATACGCATGCGTGATCTGTGGGTGATTTGTGGAGCGAGTTCGCCCCCTAATGGAACGAGTGGTGGTGGTGACAAAAGACTCTAATGCCTCTAGAATAGACTTACTGCACAGACATTTCTTAAGCAAAATGCAGAGTGACATTCTGGAGAGGCTGAATATTGCATTCCATGTTAGGTGATCAGTGTGATTGCGTTGCTTCTCCAGAGATCCCTGGTTCGATCCAACCTCAGACTACATCTGTGAGGTGTTAGAATTACCTACATGTCCACTCCTTGTTTACTCCAGATACCCTGCATTCCTCCCACATTTCAAAGACATGCATTGGGTAAAGTGGTTGCTCTAAATTGTGTGACTGTGTCTGACTAGTTTGACATAACATTGCTCCTCTCAGTAATAGCCATTGATGCTGATTGACATTAGCTAATGCTAACGTTTATGTATCATGGTGAGGACCAGATATTTGCACAGGGATAGAAAGATCTGAGATTTTTTACTTTGTGGAGACATTTTCGTGGACCCCAAATGGATAAATGCTTTGTTATAGAAAAAAGGGCTAAATATTTGCTTTAGTTTACTTTTGGTTAACATTAATATTAGGTGTAGTTGTAGCATTATCTCCACTAATATGATGTCTGTAACAGGTCCTGCTGCTTCCGTTCATGGAAGCAGACTTCTTCCAGGGCCCGTAATGGCAGCTGCGCCGCATTTGCTGAGGCTTTATTTCCATCTAGCAGCGCTGTGCTGTTGCACGCCGAATTGTTAACAGCTGTTTGAAGCATTTAAAAGGTGGAAGTGAGGTCATAGCGGTGAGCTGGCATTAGCGTGTATTATGAGTAAGGATCGCACGCCGCTGCTGCTCCGATCTCGCTTTCCAATGCATGTGTGGCATGCAGCAGCGGAACTAGAGGTGCACTATTAACAATATTAACAACTCGCTATTATGGGAAGAGGGAGGTGAGCACACCAGCCTCCCCACTAAGGTGCTATAGAGGGAGTTAGGTACTGCGATGAAGGTACCACCCTCCCTTCGTAGAGGGAAGGTGGAGTAGAGCCAGGAGGCTCGAGGTAAGACAGGTATTAGATTGTTAGTGAGTGTAGGGAAAGCTTTATCCCTCTGCGCCATACGCCCCCCCACTCCAGCCCCTTCCTTGATCCCCACCTAATCGTGTAGGCACAGTGGAGAGATACCACATGGCAGCAGCAAAGTATTTGCCCCCAAATGTGGCCATGCCGGCACCGGCCTCACTTAAGGGGTTTACGTGAGGGCCTAACCAAGGCATGAGGTAACCCGTAGGACACTGCCTGTCTTACCTCCCCCCTTCGTCCCTACCTGGCTGATCAGCAGGGCCCGCCGACGGCCATCGGGCATCCTAGCTTCCGCTGATCTAGGGACTGGCCGGTAAGGCATTTTATTTTGGTTGTTTTTTCAGTTGCTTAGCTTTTGGTTTGGTTATCTTTTGGTTCTTGTTTGTTATGAGTTAAAGAATCTACCAGTGTTTTTGAAGCTGTCCTGCATTTGGGTCCTCTCTGTTACATCTTGCCCCCATCTCATAACAATGTCAATGGAAAATCTCCACACTTGGGTGTGCATGGGAATTACATTTGCCTTGAGCTTTAACACTTTTATATTTAATTGGCACGTCTACTTAAATCTAACAACCTATTTAAAACTATTTTCCTGCTCTGCACTGGCACCACTTATTCCTGCATCCAATGAAATCCAGAACAGGCTTTGGAGTGCCCCCTCCCCCTACACTGTGACCCTGACCAGGATATGTAGGAGCAAAATGGGTACTTTTCTTACCTATTCAAATGCAACAAATGCAAGACTCAGCGCCCAGCCGTCAAAATAGGCAAGCCATTTTTATGGATTTTGTCTTAGTAGGACGAGGCAGAAGTTGGTGGCCTGACCTTTTGAGAGGTGTAAATGTAGGAATGTGTCATATTCAGAGACACTGAGGTTTTACAACCCATTTTCCTGCTACTCTTTGGATATAGAGATGCCTGTACACCTTATGAACCTGTTAGATTTTAGTATGGCTAAAATATTAGACGTTACTAGTTAGGAGTGGTGTTGAGCTAATTTTCATGTATTTCAAGTAGCATTTCATGCTAAGTGTTTTGCAGGAATATTAACAAGGTACAAACATAAAGCTTTGATGTCAGCCAGAAGTTACTGTGAGTTATTTTGACAAATATTCTTTAAATGAGATCATACACCACGATTACTGCACATGGAAAAATCTCCTAGATGCTGCAGATCCAGAAGTTATTTAAGGTCTTCTCCAGCATTCTGACATAAACTTTGGTTCACTTCAATTTAGAAATGTTAGCATTGCTAAAACAACAGCATAGCTGTCTTATCATTATTATCATCACTTATTTATAATCTTCCTGTAAAAACATAGAAAGCAAAGGAACGTTGGACCACCATAGGTTCAAAGCAGGCCTGTGATTTAGAAGTACTAAACAAAAACAGGACACATACATGAACGCGATTAAAGCTGTCTTATATGTTTATCAGTGTTTTAGGATGCAGCCAAACAGAGATAAATTTGTCTATTACAAGAACATCCAGACAGAGCATCCTCTGAAGGACGAAGGGCAATGACCCAGAAATGTTCGTCTGTGTGATTTTTTTCTATTGGAGACAGATGGTGAAAAACATGACATGGTCCACTGGTTATCTTTAATAATAAGACAAAAACACTGCTTCTAAATTCTTCAAATGAAAACAATTAGGTATCTCCAGTAAGTTTATGTTTCATTGAGTTCCTAAATTAAATGAAGGACACCATATACAGAAATCACACTTCTGTAAATATTAATGCACTGGGAATGTTCACTGGCTGAATCTAACATTTTGGAAAATATAAAAAATAATTTGAAGACTAAACAGGTCCTCTAATGCTGTTGTGTTTACACTTAACAACCATGAGTTCCTCTAAGCAGATAATTTAGGATCTGAAAAAAAGAGTTTGACTCACAAGGCAAAAATAGGCTATAGCAAGACTGATATCTGAACACGTATTGCTTACACAATCCAAAACATCACTTGTTGTAAGACAAGCAGGCTTATATTGAATTTACTGTATTTAAAAACAAGCAAACAAAGAAAGAAATAAAAAAACAGTTGTTAATGGTTCAGATATGCAAAGCTAAATTTTAATGTTACTGCCAATGAAATCGCATCTAAACAAAAACAATAAAATCTTTCAAAAACATGATCTCCATGCAAGAGACTCCAGAATAAAACTTTAACTGTGATCCATCGTGTATGAAGTAGGGAACACAGCATTTACAGTCATGTGAAAAAATTAGGACACCCCATGAAAACCTTTGTTTTTAGCATATTTAAACATATGGATATTTGAGTTTCTTTGTACTAAGAGTATTAAGTATTAACTTGTACAGTATAACTAAACACATAAAACTGAAGAAATTACTTTTAGAATGCAATGAACAAAAATAGAAATTTCTTGTAGGGAAAAGTTAGGACACCTTCAAATTTATTACTACATAAAATGTCTGAAATTAGAATCAGGTGAACCACATCAGCTGCAAATGATCAGAAAATAGACAAACAGAAAATAGACATAGACTTAGAAAGAACACTGGAGGAATCTGACTTATTTTAACTGGATACATTAGTTTGGCTTACTTTTGATTGTTGTGAAATCCAGAGAGCTCTCTAAAGCTTTCAGAAAGAAGGGAAGGCATTTAAAAGGATTTAAAAACAATTAGAAATCAGCCATTCCACTGTCTGCAAAATAATTTAGAAGCATAGAACATTTAAAACAACTGCCAACTGTTATGAGTGTGGGGGCAAGATGTTTAAAGAGGACCCAAAGGCAGACAGCTTCAGGAAAAATGCTAGATTTATTAGCTAAAAACCTGAAGTCAAAAAACACATGAGAATACCCAAAGACCCAAAAGATAGTTGAACTAATAGAAAACAAGAACAAACAAACAAGAGGAGCCTTATCGGCTGACCACTGAGTTAGCACACATAAGAGGACGAGGACACATCCAATGGCCATCGGCGGGCCCTGCCGATCGGCCAGGTAGGGACGAAAGGACAGCCCCTGGGGTGGGGCCCCAGCCTGCAGGTTACCTCACTCGCTGGTGACATCATATTTAGGTCAGGTCATGATGCTGGACGACCACGCAGTGACCCAGGATGGGGCCAGGGGGAGGGGACAGTGCTGAGGGAAAAGCTGTCCCTTCTCTAACGACTAATCCCTGTTGTACCTCGAGCCTCCTGGCTCTACTCTGCCCTCCCTATATGAAGGAAGGGTGGCACCTTTGTCCCTAACGCCCTTAATGCACCAGAAAATGGAAGGCTAGTGTGCCCATCCCATACTCCCCGTATAGCAAATGCAAATGTATTTTTCTCTTGCAGATTCACTCTGCAGATGCGAGACACGTCCAAGTTGGTGTGCGTTTCCCACTCACCTCATGTCTGCAGAGCTAAATTGCAAGAGTAAAAGAAAGATTTTATTAGTGCGTTGCTAGTCCCGCTGCTGCAAGCTACAAGCACTCAGCCCAGAGATCGGAGCGGGTGGCGGCACGCGATCCGTACTCATAACATCCGCTATGGCTGGCTCACCACTCCCAGACCCTGATAAAGTCTGCTCCCATTATAGGAAGCAGCAGGGCCCATTACAGTACCCCCACTCTAAGGGGGCGGCTCCAAAAACATGGCCAGGTGAGGCCATCCTAGCAAGTTCAGACCAAGGGTGACCACAAGATGCATAAAGAAGTCTCCAACAATCTTGTTGGTAGCTCTTGCCAAAGAGGTGTGCAAGGAGTAAACCCTTACTGTCAGAAAAAATATTGGATAGGATTTCTGGAACAAAGGGCCTCATGCAAGAATCAGGGGGTACGAACAGCTTTTTTATTAAGTGCTGTGTATGAGAGATTTAGGAAAACCTATTAAGACCCAAGTACACAAAATTCCCATACACCAACGCCAAACAAATAGCCTACAAATTAAGGGTCCATTGCTGGACTGCCAAACACCATCAGAGCAATAGAGTGTGCACACATACAGATCAAAGCACCTCCACCCAGCACAGTCCCCTTCCTCAATCATAAGTAGTACCACTTCATCAATGTTCAAACTCTATCAAATTCAAAATACAACCTGCTAAATGTACTTGCTCGATGGCCAGGAGGAGCACATGACTCCTTTGCATTGCACAACAGTGCATTCGGCACACGTCTTGCTCTAGGTGCTCATGGAGATGCCTGTCTTGTTGGTAAGTGATGTCCATTTGTAATTGTGGAAATGCTAACTATTTTCAGATCATTTACCTAAAATTCACTATATTCACCAGGTGATGGAGGCGATGCTTTAGCTCTGTGGCTCATGACATCTCTAGTCAACCCTGAGACAAAACAGTAGTGCTCATACAAAGAGCAGCATGAGCACACTCGAGCAGTGTTTGAGTGCACAATTGGTGTTTTGAAGGCCTGTGGATGCGCCTTGACACCCCTGCTACACCCCGGAGAAGGCATGTCAAATTACCCTTGCAGCATATTGCATAATATTGCAGTGAATGAAGCAGAAAACATGACAGGAGACCCCCCACATGGACCGCACCATCAAAATACCATCATGAGGAGACAGCAGCTAATGGCACGGCTTTAGGACCGGCCTTCATGCACTAATTAATTGAAAACAATCAACATCTTTATTTAGACAACTATTAGGCTTTTTTCTTACATTTTATTGTGATTAGATTTTTTTCAGCACATCAGCTAGAGTAAGCATGCCAAGTGCCTTACATACAGTGGTGCTGGAAAGTTTGTGAACCCTTTACAATTTTCTATATTTCTGTATAAATATGATGTAAAAAATCATCAGATTTTCACACAAGTCCTAAAAGTAGATAAAGAGAACCTAGTTAAACAAATGAGATATAAATATTATACTTTGTTATTTATTTATTGAGGAAAATGATCCAATATTACATATTAGTGAGTGGATAAAGTATGTGAACCTCTAGGATTAGCAGTTAATTTGTAAGTGAAATTAGAGTCAGGTGTTTTAATCAATGTGATGATAATCAGGTGTGAGGGGGCACCAGATACGGAAAGTAAAGGTTCACATACTTTTACCACTCACTAATATGTAATATTGGACTATTTTCCTCAATAAATAAATGACCAAGTATAGTATTTGATCTCATTTGTTTAACTAGGTTCTCCTTATCTACTTTTAGGACTTGTGTGAAAATCTGATGATGTTTCAGGTCATATTTATGCAGAAATATAGAAAATTGTAAAGGGTTCACAAACTTTCAAGCACCACTGTGTTGTGGAGACATTTTTAAAGTTTTCTTGATCTTTCAGAACTGCATCTGAGAGCACCTGTGTCCCTGGGAGACGGAGGTGGACTGTTGCATTAGATCATCCTGGTTGTGATGTTATATCTAAATGCTCTTCTTCTGAATAAAAGAAATACTGAACACAATTGTTTTCTTATTCCTTCCACATAACCTACAGGAAATTGTTTTGTCTGACTGTGGATTGATGGAGTCCAAACTCTTTAGAGATGGGTTTGTAACCTTTTCCAGCCTGATGAGCATCAACAACTCTTTTTCTGAGCTCCTCAGAAATCTTCATTTGTACCATGATACATTTCCACAAACGTGTTATGAAGAGCAGACTTTGATAGATCTCTGATCTTTAAATAAAACATGGTGCCCCCTCACACTTGATTATCATCACATTGATTAAAACACCTGATTATAATTTCACTTACAATTTTTAACTGCTAATCCTAGAGGTTCACATACTTTTACCACTCACTAATTAATGAGTTATATTAATATGTAATATTTTTTATGTATTTTTATGTTTTCCTCAATAAATAAAAGACCAATATTTTTGTCTCATTTATTTAACTAGGTTCTCTTTATCTACTTTTAGGATTTGTGTGAAAATCTGATGATGTTTTAGTTCATATTTAGGCAGAAATACAGAAAATCATAAAGGGTTTACAAAATTTCAAGCACCACTGTACACCGATAAGTGAGACACCCTGCTTTGCTGGCCGCTGTTTTGGAGTCTCCATGTAATGTCTGTAATATGAGACTATGGATGTGTTTCAGATTACTCTTGGATTGCAAGGAGCCAGGACCCAGCAGGCCAACCTTTCCAGAGCGTATGGATGAACGATCTGCTTTTGGTACAAAATGGATTTTAAATGTACTTGGCTTTAAGCTTAAATTATCTTTTTGATGTATTGCGAACAAGGCTTTGTGTGTGTGTGTGTGTGTGTGTGTGTGTGTGTGTGTGTGTGTGTGTGTGTGTGTGTGTGTGTGTGTGTGTGTCTTAAACGCAGCAATAAAAGAACTACTTTCTGTTTCTCTTTCTTCTAAACGGTCCCAACGCTCATATGATTTACTGCACTTCGGTTGGCTGCGGAAGGGGTGGAATCGGACATGCAGGCAGGCAATAAAAATAAACCACTACAAATACTAGAACCAAAATAAGGTGCATTTTATTTAACGTACACTACATTCACCTTGAAATTAAATCTTGGTACAGTACATGAGAATTACAAAAAATATACAGTGAAGGTATACAGTCTTCAAGTGAGAAATGACAAATGTTACAAATCAAAGCTACATTTTGTTCTGTTTTCTCTTTTTTTTTTAAATTTTACAGCTGGTTACGTGAAATAGAGATACTTTGTCTGCACAGCAGGCATAAAAATCAGGAGCGGACTCCGTGGTAGTGCACTTAGTGGTAACAGAACCATAAAAGATATTATTAACAGCTGCTCAAAAAAAGGGAAATAAATAAAAGCCCCACTCGTTCTCTCATATGCTGAAAGGGTACGACCACAGGAAGTCCTTCAGCCCCTGGCTGACGGGGAGGCATGGAATGTTATCCCTACCGTACCTACGTACCACGGCTCGTCTGCACAGTTCCTGGAGAGTCTGGGGCGCCGAGACACGGTACGGCTGCTTCAGGCACTTCTTGGGCGAGCTCATGTAGAATTCCAGCAGGTCGAACAGGCATGGGAAGTCATGCTTGCTCCCATCTAGAGAGAACCTGCCGTCATTCAGGAGCACCCTCACACTGGTGGGTCCCTCGGTAGAGCGGTAGCTCAGGGTGAAGAAAATGTCTGTCTGCATGCTGTCCCGGATCAGAAAGGTGCCGACTGGCAGGGGCGCCAGGCGGACATGCGCTTCCTCCACATCCAGAGGCCCCCAGTAAAATCCACTGTTGGTCAGGTATTGGGCGACGATGTTCACCAGCGAGTGCTCGACCGGGTGCCGGAACGGCCGGAAGTGGGTCTGGGTGGCCAGGAGAGGAGGTGGAGGGACATTGGTGGACACAGAGGCGTGGTGCTGCGGTGGCGGCGGCGAGTGGTCAGGAGGCTCGTCGTGGTGCACCATTCTCGAACCTCTCCATCGTGCCCGTGTCCACACAATGATGGCTGCCAGAGAAAGAGTGTATGGTTAGTCAGTGGTCGTAGCAGGTTTTTAACCAGATGGCCGAGAATGGACGAAACGATTCGATTCAGTTCAAGGGGTAAATTGGCATACATGTCTAAGGACATGATACAGAAAGATACAGACACCAAAATGACTCAAGGTTGGACTCAGAAATGACGAAAGTGCCGTTCTGGATATGTTAACTCTTTTATAAGTTCGGCGTTAACATGACCTATCAGCCACAGAACGTTTTAAGGGCAGCATTCAGCGCTGGTGTCGTGCGTCGCGAACCCCCCTCCCATCTCCCCACTCGCCTCAGCAACACCGTCTCATTCAGCCTAAGGTACAGTTTAAAGCAGCACGAGACTAACCTGGGCGAGGTTGTTAGGCTTCACACGGCGGTACAGACTGAGCTTTCATCCCGAACTCATCGCTCCCGAACATGGTGCGTCTTCTGAGAAGTCAAACGAAGCGAAAGTGAAAGTTTTTACGCTCGCGTTACTTATATGTGCGCGGGGGGGGGGGGGGGGCCTCGCACATTCGGGGTGAAAGAAAAACACTTTCATTTACCTCAGGGTTTATCTTTCAATGGTGAAAATAATACAGAACGATGATTATAATAATAACACGATAATATTTATCATCTTAACGAGGATTAGTGCACAAAAGTCTTTCTTGTTTCTTGTGGATGGATGTGGGGTCATATCCCAATGTTTTGTGGATGCGTTTGGGAGATTGTCCCAATTCTTTTGGATGGATAGATGTGGGGTCGTATCCCAATGTTTTGTGGATGCGTTTGGGAGATTGTCCCAATTCTTTTGGATGGATAGATGTGGGGTCGTATCCCAA
>JAVSBU010349065.1:0-10168 GCA_033118015.1 Loricariichthys derbyi
AGTGCCCATATTTCGATGGAGACACGTCTACGATATTCCTTCTTGCTCTATTTTAATGAGGGGATCCCTAATTATATCATTTTCCTCCAATAAAACAAGATTTTACAAAGCATAAACAATCCCAAGCGTTTAGCATCTGTACAGATGCTACACATCAGCAGAGACGGGCGCTCTGATTTACACAAAATCGTTTCCATTAAAGATTCCAAACTAAAGTGTCCAGAGCACAGAAAGACTGCGTTCCCACTTTGATTTTCACTCTGACATTTCCAGTCCTTTCTTGAACACCCAGAACCGGTACGTACAATGGCCCGAACCCATGATGATTTACGATTGCGTTCCTCTTTGGGGAAACGATGTAGCCTTGGTGGAGCAGCCGCCTGCACAACAAACAGTTTTCCCCATTGCACAACGTCCAAAATTCATGTTTATATAAAAATCGTATTCAAAATCAAATAATAAGTGTTAAAATACGTGGAAAAATCACCTGAGACCTCAACACGTAAACAAATGCAAGAAAATGGCGGACAAGACAAGCTAGTCTGCCAATGACATCACACCCGGTTCACTTGCCGAAGATTACTGAGAATCAACGAAGATGGGCGTGACCTGCAGTGCCCCTATGATCCGACGTTTAATTAGCATATACTAGCGTTAATTTACTGAATATAAGGCTTTACAAGTGCTCATATATATTTATTTATCATGTACTTCAAATACAGATACACGTTATTTAGTTCTGGATAAACCCTTTAAATGGTGACCCATCATCTTCTGGTCTTGTTTCAGGTTGGTTTAAATTTCTCAAAAGTGAGTAATGACCTGGAATCTTTGTGTGTGTGTGTGTGTGTGTGTGTGTGTGTGTGTGTGTGTGTGTGTGTGTGTGTGTGTGTGTGTCACTGTGTAATCAGGCCTATGTGAAGTGCCACTTTGACTACGACCCCTCTCATGATAACCTGATCCCCTGCAAAGAAGCCGGACTCCGATTCCACAGTGGCGAAATCTTACAGATCTTCAATCAGGAGGATCCCAACTGGTGGCAGGTTTGCATCTCTGCTAGCTCTAATGATGAAGTAAATATTGTTAACATTAAACTGTTAACAGTGGCATCGGTGTTTGGTTTTATGATGATAGTTCCTTTGAATTTGAAATCTGCTATGATTTAGCGCTTATTTATGTAAAAGGTTCCAGATTTTATTGGATAAATGTTTTATCCCAATACCCTGCTCCCCCTGAAGCTGCCCTGCCTTTGATTTCCTCTTTGAATCTTCAGGCGTGCCATCTGGAGGGCGGCAGTGCTGGTCTCATCCCCAGCCAGCTGCTGGAGGAGAAGAGGAAAGCCTTTGTTAAGAGAGACCTGGAGCTCAACACTTCAGGTACGAGGGTGCGTGCCGTGGATTTACTGAAACACCTGAACGGGTCTCATTCAACGGTAGTACTCAGGATTTGGACTTGCTCTTGAGAGCAGGTTGATCCCACTGCTCCAGTCATGGGACTTCTGAAAACCTCGCCCTCTAGTGGCAGATACATGCAGGCTAATATGAAAATGCTCCTGTAAAGTCATTATTATTGTGTGTGTTACCTGGCTGTGTGCTGATGTCTGCAGGACCTCTGTGTGCAGGCATTGGGGGGAGGAAGAAGAAGAGAATGATGTACGTGACCACCAAGAACGCAGGTAACACCACACATCATTTTGTTTCCATCTCTTTGACATTTCCCTCCTGTTTTCTGTGGATGATTTCACGTCTCCCAGTCCAAACAGCCACCAGCTTGTTCATTGTGGCCTGGAAACTCACTGTATGCTTCTAAATATTGTTTGTTTTAGTTAATAAGTCACTGAGTACAGGTGTGTGTGTTAAATTTGCTCTGTCTAGCTTATGTTATTTGTTATTGGAGCATTCAGAGTTTTGTAAAGCTGGTACGTTAATTTAATGATTATTTGTTAGTGCTGTAGATAGACCTTATACCAAAGTTTTAGAGTCCTGGGTTCTGATCTCACTAAGCTGCCTGTTTAAAGTTTAGTATGTTCTCCCATAATGTAATTTGGTGGATTGGCCTCACGTAATAAATTGTGTGTGATGCCACGTGACAAAATTGTGCCCTCTCCAGCCTTGCACCCAGTGTTTTTGGAATAAGATCAACATGGCACATTATAATAATCTGTAGCGCTTGCAGCGGTTTGTAAGGTACATGTTTCTACACACTTAATCGAACCTGTTTATTCCTCAAATCTTTCAGAGTTTGACCGACATGAGCTGCTGATCTATGAGGAGGTGGCGAAGGTGCCGCCGTTCCGGAGGAAGACTTTGGTTCTGATAGGAGCTCAGGGAGTCGGACGGCGCAGCCTAAAGAACAAACTGCTGATGTCGCAACCTCATCGCTACGGCACGACCATGCCCTGTAATTGTCACTCTGCCATATTATTTATTGTGGTGTGGATGTGCTTTACTACAGCTAAATGTCACAATGTCAACAATAAACAATCAAAGAGTGTTTGATCTATAAATGAAATAAATATAAGTTTCCATAACCACAAGTCTCTTCGGATGGTGTGCATCTGCAGACACGTCTCGTAAACCTAAAGCAGATGAGAAGGAGGGGCAGATGTACCTGTTCATGTCCCGCAGCGAGATGGAGACAGACATTAAGTGTGGCCGATTCCTGGAGCACGGCGAGTATGACGGCAACCTCTATGGTACCAAGATCAACTCCATCCACGAGGTGATAGAGTCCGGGAAGATCTGCATTCTGGACGTCAACCCACAGGTGCTGAGCCTTTAAAAAATGACAGCTGCTTTGAGTTGGGCCTAACAGGGCTCATTTGGGTAATACAGGTACTCCAAATTTTACGATGGGTTGAATGAAGATATTTTGACTTTATGATGGGAATCTGATAATAATCATACACATTCAAACTGTACTCTGAATATGGAATATTATTCACATGAGAAAGTTGGAAGTGAGTGATGTAGGGAGCCATGTGGTGGTAGCTATGAATGCTGGGAAATGTAGAAAAAATACATTTTGTATTTCACTATCAATACGTTATTTAGTACGTATTTTTAACGTATTATTTATGGTATTCAGTACCGTGTTTTCAGTGTACACTACGCACCACTGTTCTCTCCAGTACAGGGCACCATGTGACATAATCAGTCACATGCTGTGAGTGATGAACGCTGGGAAATGTAGTGAGGAAAAGCCTTGGTCGTATTTTAAATATTTTTAATGTATGCTGCAGTGTGGTTTGTATAATATACATTAAAATCCTTGGTTTAAATTCAACATACGATGTACTTGTAGAAACGTCCCATTATAAATTGGGAAGTATCTGTACTGGGTTTGAAACAGTTTAGTTATTCAGGAAGTACAGAAAAAAATCTTGTGAAAAACAACAATCTTTGAATCTTTTTGGATTACTTTTCTCTCTGATTAGGTAATTTCTAATTTCCTGTCGATTTATCCCAATGCACATGCCGCCTCTTCTGGCAAATGGTGCAGGGCCGAAATTCAGCGAGTGACTTTGTACGTCTTGCTTTTTTCATTAGTAGAAAGCAGTCCATGAATGAAACAGCATAATTTAATTCCTTCACCAACTAAGATCAAAGGTCCATCCAAGGTCAATTAGTGTTAACGAGGTACTTAATTGACCTGCTCTGTCTGCACAGGCCCTCAAAGTGCTGCGAACCTCCGAGTTTCTGCCGTACGTCGTGTTCATAGAAGCCCCCGATTTTGAAGTTCTCAAGGACATGAACAGATCAGCTATAGAGGCCGGCATCATCACCAAACAGCTCACGGTACGATTAATTCAGCAGAGCTGCATAACAACACACAAACTCATAACTAGGAATGTTTAGTGCAGTTTATCCACTGTAACATGGGGGCACAAAGTCCTAACCTCCACCCAGAGGACGGCCATGTTTATATAAAGGGTTTCTGTTTATGTCTGAGCAGGACTGTGAGCTTAAGAGGACGGTGGAAGAGAGCGAGAGGATCCAGAGGGCTTACAGTCACTACTTCGACCTTACCATAGTCAACGACAACCTGGATGGAGCCTACCGGAGTCTGAAAGCAGCACTGGAGCGACTGAGCACTGAGCACCAGTGGGTTCCTGTCAGTTGGGTTTTCTGAGGGAGGTACACTGTCAGTTCTGGTGGTTATGAGGAGCAGGGTGACTGACGGTGAGCATCTCGCACCAGGGATCACACAGGGTGAACAAGGTTTTCTTGTAAGAAATATTTAATAAATACTTGAATTAAAGAAGTACATCTAATTTAAAATATTTACAGATTGCCTGATTGTGAAGCCTGTCCATTTAAACAGGGTTAATATAGGTAGAAAAACATACTAGAGATGCACTGAAACAAAAATCATAACCAGAACTGAAAATAAAGTTTTTTTTGTTTGGTTTTTTTTGGATTAAGTGTTCAGCAGTTAAAGATGTTTTGTTTAATGCCTCTGGAGTTGGTGAAGTAATTCTGACATTTTCACTGTTGATCCGTCGCTGCTCAAACTGAACACGTCTGCACTGAGCAGCCCAGGAGAGCCGAGCAAAGCAAGCAACCTTTTTAATTACGTTCTCACTTTAATTCCCATTATCATCATTATTATTATTTAAGTGTTCTTCAGACTGCCTTAAACACCCCCATCACCAGCGAGCAGTGAGTAGTGTCACACCCTCCGTTTACTGACTCGTAAGAGACTCTGGTCTCTACTAAACAATTTTTATCATTTCAAGCTTGCAGAATTTGTAACCCAGAACACGAACATAAAATTCTTAAATTTTTATGTCTGTTCAATGTTTCAAATCAAAGCCTTTGAGAAGGACAGAGGAAGCTGATTACTGACAATGCAGATGAGAAGCAGCTGATAGAGTCTCATCAGTGAAGGTAGGAAGGCAGTTTGTGAGAGTTATGTTACATTATGATACATTAATAACGATGTAAAGAAAAGATGACCATATATATTATATTATATCTCTTTTGAAGCTGTGGTTGGTACTTGAAATTGTAACACTGTATATTTGTACAGAGCCCATAAAATGATTTAAGAGCCTCAAATCATGACTTTAGGTTTACTATGAGGATAAAATAACAGACTGTGAACTATTCTTGTACATGATGTGATTTTGATTTACTTCCTGCAGTGTAAATTGAGGACAACCCAGTATGATTTTGGATAATATATTTTCAACTGAGACATTATCAGACATTAAAGTAGCAATAATCCGTAGCAATTGCAGACCATAATTAATTGATGGGACATGTAATTGTTTATTCTGTAATCTGGTTGTAATTAGGTCTTGAAATCACAAATCATGTGTCTAATAAATAAATATTCTGAAATAAACTTTTTTTTATTATTCATTTAACAAATACCTAGCTGTCATTCATTTAGGATGTCTTATAGCTCCTGATTGGCCTTCACCAAGATGAAACTGATACCCAGTGATCGTCTGTGTTTCACACAGTGAAAATACTGGTTCTCTTCCAGGTAAGAACTGCTTTTGGAAGGCAATGCAGGACCTGATTTGGATCTGAAGCAATCGTTATTCACAAGCCATAAAACGTTTCCTGTAGACTGGGATTTTTGCCACAGCTATTAGAGCTGTAAAATGTATATTTAGCTTCTCCCTTCACACTATGGCCCAAGCACAATCACTCCTTTTCACCAATCATTTAGCTTTGTGACCCATTTTCCACAACAGAACAAGACTTTCTCTGCAATGTACTGTACCACCTCTTCTCAATCTATCAATCCCTTCATACACCCTGCAGATATTTGTAGCACAATCCTCCTCACATCAGAGCTTAAAGTCAAAGCCACTTTAAACACGCAAGGTGAATCATTTTTGGTCAGGTGAGTATATTAATTTAAATGTTTTCCAAACAGAGCTCAAATCACAACTACACATGAAATTCACTCCATGGCTGCACTGTGGCTCTCTCACCGATGTTATGATCCTTATAAGGAAGGTAACTCTGCTAAATGATTCCTTATCTATGATAAGGTCTTATAACAGCCCTTATAACTTTAAATTCTGATCTCTGGTCGAGTCACGTAGGAATGCAGTTCCCAAGAAAAACAAAGACGAAGGCCAAAAAGGAGACACAGTTAGAGGGGACAAGGAAGTAGTTGGTGTGAGGACAGAGTGAGATTGAGGAGGACGACTCGCTGTGGTGACCCCTGAAAAGGGAAAAGGTGAAAGATAATGATGATGAAGATCTCTGGTGTAGTTGTGAACATCACCCTTTATTTTTAAAATACAGTTTAGTACAATACTACAAGTAAAGTGCATTTTAACAGTGCAACAAAATAAACAGAAGAAATTCCAGGACAGTGCAAAGCCTGGACTCAAATTATAAACTTTTGTAGAACATTTCTAGAAAACATACCCTTGAGGAGTTTAAAATGAGTGTGTGAGACTGTAGACTGTGCATCGAGGTAAAGTTTAACTAAATGACGGTTCGGTGATGGTGGATGAGATTTCACTATACGCTGGAGGAGCCTCATCAGGGACGCTTATTTTCCACTGTAAAAACAAACAAGATCACAGAAGTCATTGGAGAAGCATGTAGAACACAGGCTAGCACAAAACATCGTAAAATGTGAGGATTGAGAAGGACATTCTGCATGTAAGCCTGGTTCTGGAGGTAGGGAGGACAGTGAGAGTTCTGCAAAGGAACATCACATTGGCTGAAATTCAAACCCAGACCCTCTAACAGTTTGCTCCTCAACCTCCAAACCACAGGAGCTTGCAAATATTACCATGATTGTATGTACGTAAGGTCTTTAACGTTACCTCTGAATATGGTGGTGGAGCTTCAATGTCGTCGTAAGGAGGAGGATCATACGACTCCACCGATTCAGCATCAAAACTGTGCTCTTCGTTAGCAGAATATGGAATGATGTAGATGGAGCGTTCCAGCTGCCCATCAGATTCCGCCACACTTCTGGAACAAAATATTCGTATACAGCAGCACTTCAGGATGAGCAGTGCGAACGCAAAGGCGACAACGGGTAATACGTAGATCCTGTAGATTGTGGGGAAAGGAGAGTTCAGAAATCAACTCACAACAATGCAGATCTGCTAACCTTTGTACCATGTAGGGCCAGGCCCAATATGTCCCAGATCCTATAATCCCAGTCAACTCTGTAACCTGGAAACCTCCAACTTTGACTGCAGAAACCTCCTCAACAGAGTCACAAACTAGTGCTCTATAACGGAGCTAAAAACGTTCATAACCCTCCTAAGTCAAGATGTTTTGACTTTTCCCTCAGCCTCTGTTGCTGGATGGTTCTTCTTTGCAGAGGTTCCCAAGTTTCAGAGCTCACTGGGGTTGAGACAATGGATCTTACATGAACTAGGCACACAGTACTTTAGTCTTGGGTATGCATCTTTTCTTATTCCGTCCTAAATCCGAGCTACATCAGGAGGGACCCCGTATTACAGTTATAATATATAATTATGTCACATGGGATTTCTTACTTTATATAGAAGAATCCTTCTTCCATCACTGCTGCTGGTTATCTGTGGAAGATGAACAAGTTCGTTAATCAGATTAATTCAACTAAGCCTTAGGTTTGTTATAATAATACACTCTAAATAAAGAGAATCCAATAAAAATCAGATTTAGTCACCCAGTGTTGTTTGTTGTTCACACAAAAATCCGTCTGCAGAGAGCCGATGTTTAAACTTAAAACGACGTGTAAACACGCAGTGTGACTGCATTCAAATCTAGCAGGACTTTGAGCAGGTCTCTGATTCACAAAGTTTACAGACACAGATCAGGGCGTGGCAACAATTTATTATAGTAGGAGTACAGTAACAGGTCAACAGAACAACACTGAACCAGGATACTGGTACTTTGTTTACCTGCATGAAAAGTGTGTCAGCCTTCAACGACTTTTTAAACCAGATTAAACTGGGTTTTACTCAAGATCTTAAAATCCACAGACGAATCCAAGCAGACACTGAACCAACCATCAGCAACTGATTAGAATCTGTTAAAGCCTCCTGCCACCAAAAATTATTTGTGATCTCTAAGTATCAAAGCTATTTTTTCCAGACACAGGAGTTCCAATCTTCTGGCTTTCAGCAATGTCAGAGTCCAGCAGCGCTCACTGGCCTGTGTACCAAAATACATGCCTCAAATTTACTGAACTGTTTGACATGAACCTCAGATTACCGTCGGCCAATCAGAATGGAGGCTGAGGAGATTTTACGTGCCCCTGTCACCTCAGCCTTGCTCAATTCGAACTTTAGTCTACAGATAAGCTGCTTTGAGACAATGCTTCGGTGTAAAAACATTTATATGAATAAATTTAACTTAAACATATTATAGTTTGGCCAATCAAATTTTGTAAATGTATTAACTACAAGTCAGCACACAGCACACCACAGTATTAATGGATTACTCACAAAAAGAGTGGAATAATAAGAATTATATATACATATGAAGCATTATGTAGAATAACAATATATTTCTTTGTAAGCACTATAATTATATGTAATGCTATTTTAATTGCACACAGATCATTAAGTCTTCTAAGGTTTGATTTTCTTTCTACACATTCTGAAAACACAGTTGTAATGATACGTGATAATGAACAGAGATTACAGACAGCCTGGAAGTAGGAATGAGCATTTATTTAAAATTAATTCAGGAAGATTTCAAAACAGAGGCAAACAAACAAAACAAGAGAGTCAGGAGTTTCTGAACAGGAAGCTTCTACTTCCAGAGCTTCTTGATGGACATGTTCTTCTCACTGTCCTTCTGCATGACCTGTTAAATAAGACGTGGTTCACTTTAAATAACAGAAATGCTCAGCCACTTTAACAACACATTTTATCAAAACATAAAACTAGACAGGTGATTTAAAAGCTTTATATAAAAACCAGCTCAAATCCTCTCGGGTTAAAATTGATCAGACGTACCTTAGCCACAGCCATCTCGAAATCTTCCTGGGTGACGTGAACCCTCCTCTCCCTCAGGGCGTACATGCCAGCTTCTGTACACACACCCTGTGAGAGAGTGAGAGAGTGAGAGAGTGAGAGAGGACACCATAGTTAGAAGAAAAACAGAAAATGAGGTCAAGAGGTCGAAACAGGACGTGCAGCGAGTAGAACTTCTCACCCAGACAAGGGACATGGTCTTAAATTAAATAAACTCAGAGGTTAGAAGAACTCAAAGGCAGAGAAGGTGCGGTGAGAATCAGTTAACTTAGAGTTCTGACTTCCTAATTCTGAGATAAATCAAAGCAGCATAAGATGGTCAAACTGAGCAGGACTTTATTTAGCAACTGATAAAACAAACTCAGTGAAACATAACTAACCCTGCATTAATACAAAAACAAAAAAAAGGCAGAGATCTTTAAAGAAAATAACGAGTCAAAATGAAATCAGTCATGAATACATTATTCTTGCATGTTATAGCAGAAATTTGCATCTCTTTAATCATTAGGCCAGACTTTTTTAATTACTTGTTTGGCAGATCCGCCGATGTTAGTTTTCCATGTTTTCGAAAAAAAATTTAACTGGAAAAATCAACCTTTTTTTATTGCCACCAATCTTGCATTCCTATATCAGTTGAAAATGGCAATTTAAAACTCGCACCATCGCGACTAACATGCGTAGAATGTACCAAACTCTGTTGTCACAAACGCATGCGCAAACAAAGCAAATCAAGAGAGAGAGGTCTGCTTAGTGACTTTGTCGCTATGTTTAGTGACTTTTCAGACCATCTAGCGACTTTATTTTATAAAAAGCGACTAGCGACAAATCTAGCGACTTTTTGTGGTGTTATTGGAGATTTTTGGAGACTCGGAGATGAACTGTGCGTGCCCAAAACTGCCACATTGAATGCCAACAGAAATTATAATTATAGTTTTCCATTTTTCATATTGTTTTAAGTTATAAAGCTAAAAGTATCGGTTTTAGGAGCCAACTATCGCCACTGAAAGCACGTCGAATGGAGATTGAAGTTTTCTTAAATTGACGGAACTGGTGCGTTGTTTGGCGCTAGCAGGTTCGTTAGGATTAGCATTTCACATTGAGTTGTATGGAGCTTTAGCTTAGCTTTAGCTCGTCGCTCACATTTGCTGTAGCTTTAGTGGTCATTTATTTGTATTTTTTTGCTTTGATGTTGTTCTGAATGTATGATACGGT
>JAVSBU010349086.1:0-10166 GCA_033118015.1 Loricariichthys derbyi
ATAGACCTAATGCACATTAAATGACCCTACTCACCTCCACATGCCTTTTACAATCATTCAATCCACCATGGGTAATACTGAAGTCTTTCATTATTTTTTACCCTTATTAGGTAAAGATACTGTTTTGTGTAATCTGAGGTGAATTGGGTTTTGTATTTGTGCTTTTTTGGGGCACTCTCTCTCTGCACTGACTGAACTTACAACTTCGTCCTCGAGTAAAGAGCCCGCCCACACTGAAAGATGATTGGCTTATTTTGCTGAATAAACCAATCAGGACGCTCTGCACATGCACCGTTCCACATGCAAGCACCGCCTCTCTCTCTCTTTCCCACTCTCCCACACTCATTCTTTCATATGTGCACATTCTAAGATTTGGGATGATGCGGACACTCCAAAGAGCGATTTGTGGCCCCCTGTGGGTCTGCAGTGTTACTACAGCCACTCAGTCTACGAGAGGGCACCGGCGGGCGTGGAGTTCTTCTTCGTTGGGAAGAAGGATGGGTCACTCCACCCCTGCATCGACTACCATGGTCTCAACACCATTACCGTCAAGGACTGACCCCCCTACCTTTGATGAACTCGGCGTTTGATGCACTCCAGTGGGCCAAGGTGTTCACTAAATTGGAATTGCGGTCCGCCTACAACCTGGTGCATATAAGGTAGGGAGATGAATGGAAGACCTCCTTCGTAATCCCCACAGGGCACTACGTATACCTCGTAATGCCATTCGGGCTTATGAATGCCCCGGTGGTCTTCCAGCGGTTTATTAATGACATGCTGCATGAGGCACTACACCGCTACACCTACATCTACCTTGACAACATCCTGATTTTCAGGCGCTCCATGGAGGAGCATGTGAGGCACATTAGACTGGTACTCCAGCTCCTCCTAGAACAACATCTGTACGCCAAGATGGAGACAAGCTAGTTCCACTCACCGTCTGTCTCGTTCCTTGGCTTTATTGTGGATCAAGGATCCATGCGCTATGGACCCAGCCAATGTCGAGGCAGTCTCCAGCTGTCTGCAGAGCATGTCCCTCCGGCAGGTTCAGCGCTTCTTGGGGTTCGCCAACTTTTATCAGCGCTTTATATGCAACTTTAGCGGATTGGCAGCCCCCTTTACGGCCCTCACCTGGAAGACCCCTGAGGGCTTTTGCTGGACCTGCCAGGCCCAGGAGGTCTTTGAGGCCCTGAAGGAGCCACTGAAGTAGCTCTCCGATCCTTGGCTGCCATTTATCAACGAGGTAGATGCATCAGACATGGCGGTGGGGGCGGTCCTCTCCCAACGGCCAATGGAGACCCCCAAATTGCATACTTCTCACACCGCCTAACTAAGGCGGAGTGTAACTACCCCATCGGGGACAGGGCGTTCCTAGCTATTAAGGTAGCACCGGAGTAGTGGTGGCAAAGGCTTGAGGGAGCCAACCACCCATTCGTGATCTGGACTGACCAGAAGAACCAAAACCCCCGGCAGGCCCACTGGACCCTCTTCTTTGGGCGCTTTGATTTCACCATCACTTATTGGCCAGGTTCTAAGAACCTCAAGCCAGATACTGAAGGCCAATACTACCCCAGACCTTATCATTGTGCCCTCTCAAGTCTTAGGGGCTTTAACATGGGACCTGGACCTCGATATCACCAGGGCCCTCAGACAGGAGCCAGACCCGGGCAATAGTCCCAAGGGGCGCAACTTTGTGCCATCGATGGTCTGGGACAAAGCCCTCAAATCGGCCCACAAATCATGCATGGCTGCAAACCCGGGTGTAGCTGGAACCGCCGACATTCTGAAAGACATTTCTGGTGGCCTGGCATGGACGAAGATGTCAGGACACTCGTCAGCCGATGCTAGGTATGTTCCACCAACAAGACCTCTAATGGTCAGTCAGCTGGCCTCCTCCACCCTCTCTCTATCCTCCGCCGGCCATGGTCTCACATATCCCTGGACTTTGTGATGCGGCTGCCATCGTCTAGGGGTAATACCTTCGTCTTGGTCGTGGTCGACCAGGATGTTGTGTTGCACTGTGGGCCCCAATTTTCAAGCCGGTTCTGTGCAGCCTTTTGCCGGCTCATCAGGGCCAATGCCAGCCTCTCATCTGGGTACCATCCGGAATCCAACGGGCAGATGGAGAGGGTCTGTGGCCTCCTCTGCCTGACTACGGGGAACCTTGCTTCCTGGTCGGAGCACCTGCTCTGGGCAGAGATCACCCACAATAACTGGAAGCATACAGCCACAGGGATGTCCCCCTTCGAATGCCAGTTTGAGTTCCCCACACTCCTATTCCTAGCCCTGCCTGACAATGGCAATGTTCCTTCCACTGGGCGGTACATATGACATTGCGGAGAGGCTTGGAGGAGGGTCCTGACAGCCCATGAACAGACCATGCACTGGCAAGCTAAACACAAATGCCAACTGGCACCCTCTTACAGTACTGAACAACGGGTTTGGTTGTCCAATAAGGACCAGCCCATCCGGGGAGCCTCCAGTAAGCTTGCGCCAAGGTACATGAGTCTGTTTAAGGTGGTATGGTAGGTCAAACCCATGGCCTTCAGGTTAGATCTCCCACCCTCCATGAAGATCAATTCCACATTCCACGTATCTTGGCTCAAACCCTTCCTGTGCATTGCCCCTGCTCCTACGGCTTGCCATATCCACATAATCAACACGGGAGCTCCGGCATACACAGTTCGCCGGATACCGGATTACCAGTGAGTTCAAGGTGCATTGCAGTACTTGGTGGACTGGGAAGGGTATGGACCGGAGGACTGGTCCTGGGTGCCGGCTCGCAACATTTTTGGATCCGGAACTGGTGAAGGATTTCTGGGCCAACTCTGCTGCAGGCTTGGGGATGTCAGGAGCTGCCCCTGCGGGTGGGAGGGGGGGGTTACTGTTACCACAGCCATTCGGTCCAACAGAGGGTGCTGACGATCCACCAAGCAGTCTCACGCATGTGTGGCCTTCATCAGGATGTTCACAAGCTTCAGGTGCGCTAAGCGCTATAAATTCAGCAGAATCAGACTGGGTTGCATCTTTGCTCTTGCATTATTCTGCTACTTGTTAGCATTTAAATTGCTAGAGTTAGGTATTGCGTTCAGGTTAATTTGTGCTTTTCGTCTCGGGTTTTGTGGCATTATCTTTCGGCTTTATTTCCTCATGCTGGGTGTCTGCTTCCTAGGGTCACCGGTACCACTTCTCCCGCCAAGGAGGAAGGTGGAGTAGGCACCAGGAGGGCCGAGGTAACTTCTTAGGGCCATTAGACAGCATAGGGCTAGAAGGCACACACCGCTTATGTCCCCAGTGTGCACTTCCTTCCCCTATGTCACCTACTGTCCGTCCCTGCGTTTAGGTCCTACACCCCCGATCATGACATGCAGCCGCAGGTGGAGAAACCCTGCCCTAAGTCTCTTCCCTCCAGATGGGCCACCACTTATCCTGCTTGGTGAATTCAGTCTGCCACCAGACAAGCTCCAATCTTCCTGGATCTTTCTTCTCTTGTCATCCTTCAACCTATCCTTTACAACAACTTTATAACAACTGTCCTCCAACACGAGAGGCAATGTTCTTCATCTTGTTTTTAGCCGACCTTCCCCAGCCATCAAGATCAGTGTTACTCCACTCTATCTCTCAGACCACCACTTTGTTTCCATCTCTAATTCTCTTCCATTGCTTCATATATTCAACTCTCTCCATTCTTCACCAATTCGTCATAACCTTCACTCCCTCTCTCCTGCCCCATTGTCTGCCAGTGTTCCATCAATGTTACCACACCTAGATTCTTTTTCCTCCCTTACATTGGAATCTTCTACCAACACCTTTATCTCTTCTCTTTCTTCCTCAATTGACCTGTTATGCTCTCCACCCCCCGCCCCAGACCAAAAAATACTTCTCAACTTGCCCCCCGGCTGTCTGATGTGCTTTGTGGGTCTTGAAGAGCACTCAGAGCTGCAGAGAGAAAATGGAAGAAGTCCAAACTTCATGCAGATCTTCAACACTATCACACTCACCTCAGAAAGCTGAAAGTGTCACAGTCCACGCTAGTGCCACCAGGGGGCCCTTCCTATCCACCAATCGAGCTGGCAGGCGATCTCACATGCCCAGCTCATCAGGCCGTTAATGTTGCTCAGGTGGTGCGGGTCCTTTAAATCTCTCCTCTCAGCTGAATCTCTCCTTGCCGTGTCCTTGCTTCCGCAGCGTGTGACCACACCAGCGTGTGTTAAATAAGAACTCTGATTCGAGTTTCTCTCCTTATTAACAGAGCTTCTACGCTCCTTCTTCCTTGCTGACTATTTTCAGCTATCACTCTCGCTCACTTGAGCACTTGTGTGCGCGATCACACCCCAATCAGCACTTCCAAGCTTCTGCACTCTGAGTGCTTCTCATTTAAGCCCACTACTTTCTAGCGTTTAGCCACGTTAGTGCCGCTTTTGCGCCATACGAGCACCCGTGCCATCTGCACCGGATTAAGCTCACTTTCCCCAGCATTTAGCCACCCTGCTTCCCGTTCAGACTGGGGATTCCCCGTGGGTGGTCCCTTGTTCTAGGGAGATCCCTGTTTGTATGTGCCACGCCCCCATGGGCACGCGTTTTCAATTTTGCCACGCTCCACCCCAATAGTGGGCAGCATGGTTCACCAGGCTTGGAAGCCTCGGCTTTCTGTTCCCCCCTCAGCCTCTGTGCCTTATTACCTGAGCTCGACTCAAGGTTTTATGTTGGCTTCCCCTTCTAGGCAGTTTTTGTTGATCCATCTCTTTTTCCCGTCATCTGTAGGGTGTGCCCCTCCAGCAGGGCAAGAGGTACTGCCTCACCTGCCAAGGGGGGAGGTGGAGTAGGTGCCAGAAGGGCCGAGGTAACTGTCTGGGCCTTTAGGTAGCATAGGGCCAGTGGCACCCCATACTGGACCGCAGTTCTCATTCCTTTATTTGGGTTTTTATTGCTCTTTTTTCTGGCCACTGCGCTTAGGTCCTCCTTACTCATTATGACAGAAAGAATCTGTGCACCTTTTTCTCTATGTTTGGGTAAGCTTTGTTTTGGGGGTTTTCAGCATTCTTGGTTTTTTCAGGTTATTATTGTGTGGCTTTCTTTTCATCATTTCTCATCTCAGGTTTCTGCGCTAGTGTTGCACCCTGACGTGTTTTTGCGGTAGCATTTTCAGTTTTGTTTTGCATGTGAAGAGCTCGGCTCAGCCATGCCTTTTCAGTTCACTGCCATTTTTCTGAGTTCTACTCGTTGCTTCATTTCTCACTTCCCCTTTGGGTATTTTTTGTTGTTTTCTCACTCAGGCTTTGTCCTGTTACTTTTGTTTACTTGCTTTTTGCATCCCCATTGTTATTTATTTCTTTTCTGTCCTTGCTTATTGGCCCAAGCCCCTTACCTTTTCCCTTATTCCTGCCCTGCCTCCTGGTGCACCTCGGTTGCAGTGCTTATGGTGAGTGTCCATTCCCTTAAAGATGAAAGTACTGCCTCACCTGCCAAAGGAGGAGTTAGAGTAGGTTCCAGGAGGCCCAAGGTAACCTTGAGGGCCATAGATAGTGTAGGGTCAAAGGGCACCCATCGCAGTTGTCACTGCATCATGCTATGCCCACAAGCCCCCTTCACTTCTACATTGTTCATATCATGTCAGAAGGATGCAATCAGCCCATGGACCTAGTGGTGGCTGGTGCCAATGAGCCCAATATACTGCTGGCCATCAGTTTCCAAGGGGCTGTGCTTAGACGTCATGCGTAGCAGCTCTGCGAGATTGCTGCTACCTTTACCCAGCTAGGCCTAGCTGTCCAGTTCTTGTATTCATTGGGCCCTCAGCCTCCAGCTCTGGCAGCAACACCTAGCTGTAACTCCCCATCACCACCCCAGAAAGGTTTTTGGCTGAACCCGACAAGTGTCAGGGCATCCTTCTCCAGTGCTCACTCTTGTTTGAGCAGCAGCCAGGAAGGTTCCCGATGGACAGAGCCCACGGCTATGACCCTTGGTGAGGCCAAGTCCACCGAATGTGCCTTGGAGAAGGGATTCATTCAGGCTCTGAGCAAAACCATTCACCATCCTCATGGCAGGTGCAAACTCGTGCCACCCCTGCTACACCTCACCCAGGGCTCCCAGCCTATTGTCAATTACATAATCAATTTCTGTATTCTGGCTGGGGAGTCTAGATGTATTGACGTGGCACTTTAGGCAGTTTTCCTCAAGGGCATGAGCGGTTGAAGGAAGAGCTGGTGGCTTGCGAACCCCCCCTCCCCACCACCACCACCTTGCCTGCCTTATATGAGGTTTGCACCCGGCTCAATACCCGACTCAGGGATCAGGAGCCCAAGCATCCCAGCTGATCTCCTCACCTTATATGGGGCCCTGGGTACCCTGACCTGGTTTCCCAATGCCTGTCTCTGCCCAACATGGAGCCCATGTAGCTGGGTGGGTCTGCTGCTCTGAGCTAAGCCTGCAGGATATCAGGAAATGGGCAGACCCACAGACCATGAATGAGGCCGGTCCTGGGCCCAATACTCCTCCACTCCTTTCAGGTTTACTCCACCCTGCCTAGGTAGGCGGCGGCAGCCAGCCATCCCTCCAGCTCCAGGTTAACATGGACTCTGGAGCCATGGGCAACTGACCCATAACAAAGGTCTGGCCTGCCACCTGGGCCTGAGACTCAGAGATGTTCCCCAGCCATCGCCCATTGTAGCTGTTGATGGTTACCACCTCAGGTGAGGCCCCATTATTTACTGCACTGAGCCCATCCAAATCAGGCTTGGGTCCCATAGCAAGCAAATTTCACTTATGGTCACCCAGCTGTCCCACCTGTGTGTGGTACTGAGGCTCCCGTGGCTTCAGTGCCACAATCTGCTTATTGACTGGCAAACCTGCTTGGTGATCTCCTGGGCCCCTTGGTGCTAGGAATCATGCCTCCTGCCAGCATCCTTGCCACCACCCTCCACTCACTGTGACTCCACCCTAACCTCACTGGTATCCCTGCTCATTATTGGGACATGGTAGAATTCTTTAGTAACCAGCACACACAGGGCCTGCCACCAGCCCTATGACTGTGCTATTAACCTCCTCCTGGGGGACTTTCAAGTCATTTGACCCTCCAGGTCCCCTGCAGAGGCATTTTTTTTTGTTGGATAAGAAAGATGGGACACTCCACCCTTGTACTGACTATCAGGGCCTCAACATAGTAACCCTCAAAGACTGCTACCCCCTGCATCTTGTGGACTCTGTGTTTGACACACTTCAGGGGGGCACAATTTTTAACAAGCTCGACCTGCGCTGCACCTACATCCTGGTGCACATTAGGCAGTGGGATAAGTGGAAGACTACCTTGTGGAAGGCAGTATCTTGTAATGCCTTTCCACCTTATGCCCCAGCTGTCTTTCAGCAGTTTATTAATGAAGTTCTGCTTGAGGCCCTCGTCCTCTATGTCTTCATCTACCTAGATGACATCCTCATCTTCAGTCACTCCATGGAGGATTCCTACTTCTACTGGAGCACCACCTACATGCCAAGCTGGAGAATAGTGAGTTCCACACCACCTCAGTCGCATTTCTTGGGTTTATTTTTGGTCAGGCTTCCATCTGTATGGATCCAGCCAAGGTTGAGGCAGTCTCCAGCTGGCCTCAACCCACGTCCCTCTGGCAGGTCCAGCATTTTTGGGGGGTTTGTCAACTTCTTCCAGCGTTTCATATGCAATTTTAGTGCACTGGCAGCCCCTCTAACAGGCCTGACCCAGAAGACCCCAGGGGGCTTCCTCTGGACCTGCCAGGCTCAAGAGGCCTTTGAGGCCCTCAAGGAGTGGCTGACTTCTGTCGCTGTCCTGCAACTCATGGACCCAGGCCTACCTTTTATCTTTGAGATGGCGTACTGGTAGGGGCAGTCCTGTCTCAATGACTGATGGAGGACCAGACATTGCACCCTTGTGTATAATATTTGCGACACCTCACACAAGTGGAATGCAATTATTCTGTAGGGGATTGGGAACTCCTGGCCATAAAAACTAGCTCTAGAGAAATAGAGGCACTGGCTTGAAGGAGCCAGCCATGCCTTTCTGGTCTGGACAGACCACAAGGACCTGGCCTACATCCAGGGAGCGAAGCGCCTGAATGCCCGGCAGGCCCACAGGGCCCTCTTCTTTGGACTTCACCATCTCCTATCAGCCAGGTTCACGCAACCTCAAGCTGGATTCTCTGTTCAGGCCCTGGGACCTCCTGGAGGCCAACCCAGTCCCTGACCCCATTATTGCCCCTTCACTGGGTCCTAGGGGACCTGACCTGGGAGTTGGACCAGATCATTGCTATGGCCCTCAGAAGGGATCCTGATCTGGGCAATGTTCTAGAGGGGTGCAACTTAGTCCACTCCAGGGTCTAGGGTCAAGACTTGAAGTGGGCACATCTCACACATCAGCCCAACTTGGAGTAGCTGGGACCACTCACATTTTAAAGCAACATTTCTGGTGGTTGGGCATGGACAGCAATGCCAAGGACATTGTCACCTGATTCCAGATTTGCACCACCAACAAGGTCTCAAGGGAGCACCCCACAAGCCTCCTCCACCCTCTCCCAATCCTCCACCCTTCGAGGTGGTGCAACAGATTAATCCCGTCACCTACAGCTTGGACCATCCCCACACAATAAAGGTCAACCCCACATCCCACATATCTTGGCTAAATCCTTCCTCTGTAATGCCCGTCCTCCCCCTCCCCACCTCATTGAGGGAGCCCCAGCCTACACTGTCCACTGCATACTGGACTCCCAGCAGGTACAAGGAGACCTCCAGTATCTTGTTGACTGGGAGAGCTACAGGCCAGAGGAATATTCCTGGGTGCTGGCCTGCAACATACTGGATCCAGAACTCGTGAGAGTTCTGGGCCAACCATGCTGTTTGCTTGGGGATGTCAGGGGCCATCCCCGTGCGTCATTGTTGTTGGATCTTTGGTGTTTCATGTCTTTCTCACTCTGTGCACCTTTTTCTCTGCATTTGGGTAAACTTTGTTTTTGGGTTTTCTTGTTTTTTTGGGCTATTATCGCATGGGTTTCTTTTCATCATTTCTCATCTCGTTCTGTGTTCTTGTTGAGTCCTTGCATGTTTTTGTGGTAGCTCGGCTCACCCATGCCTTTTCAGTTTTCTGCCAATTTTCTGAGTTCTACTCATTGCCTCATTTCTCCCTTCCCTTATTTCTTTTCCATCCTCCCTTATTGCCACTAGCCACTTGCCTTTTCCTTATTCCTGCCCTGCCTCCTTGCACCCCTCAGGGGTGGCACTTACGATGGGTGTCCATTCCCTTAGGGAAAGGTACTGCCTCACCCGCCAAGGGGGCAAGTGAAGTAGGTTCCAGGAGGGCCGAGGTAACCTTGAGGGCCGTAGATAGCATAGGGTCAGAGGCTATCCACCGCAGTTGTCAATGTGTCATGCTATGCCCATATGCCTCATGGTGCCCCCTGCACTTAGGTCATTGTTTATATCATGACAGATTAGACTTTTCCTCTCCAGGGAAACCACCCAGGTGCTTGTCAAGTCTCTAGTTGTGTCAAAACTGCATACAATCAGACCTCTGAAACCAGCCGAATGCCTGGTTTTCAAATTATCCAAGTTTTCTAATGTCACCGCACTGCTATGTTCTCTTCACTGGCTCCCTATAGCTGCCCGTATTAGATTCAAAACTCTAATGTTTGCCTACAAACCCAAAAATGGAACAGCACTTTCTTACCTAAAGGTTCTAATCAAACCACGTTCTGTACCTCATACCCTGTGACACACAAGCCTGGCTCAACTAGACCCACCACACAAAGTTCTTCAAGCATCAAGACTCTTCTCCGCACTAGCACCCAGGTGGTGGAACAAACTTCCAGTGGATGTCAGAATGGCTAAGTCTCTTGCTGTCTTCAAGCTGTGACTTAAGATCATCTCTTCATTCAGCACTTAAGCGAAGACTGAAATCAGCACTTGTATTGTTATATTTATGTATTATGGTCATAAAAAATTGCATTGTGGATTCATCAACATCAGATCCTAGCTGGTCCTGGCTGGATTTTTTTCTTGTGCTACTGCTTATGTCATGATTGGGTGTAGGGTGGTGATGGAGATAAGGACCCACATGCAGACAGCTTCAGAAATAAGGGTAGGCTTTATTTAAACATAAATAAGGCAACCAAGACCAAACAAAGACAAAGTATCAAATAAAGCCCGAA
>JAVSBU010349103.1:0-16978 GCA_033118015.1 Loricariichthys derbyi
GTGACCTATGTCACATGATGACATAATGAGGATGATTTAATACAAAAGCAGCATAAAGGGAAAAGCTGAGTGTTTGAGGAGCAAAGATGGACAGAGTATCTAATGTATCACCAAATGCATAAGAAACTTATAATAATTGATATGTTCCTCAAAGAAATAGGAAGATATTTTCATAACTTCTCCCTCTACATGGTGTAATTTCATTAAATGATTCCATATGGACAACTGATTACTTTGAGATCTACAATACAGAGTTACATTCACTAATACCACTTAAAACATTACTGTGATAAAAAGAAACCTCATGTTATAGCCATGTACAGAATCAGCATCGACTTCTCTGGGCTCAGAGGATCTGAGATGGACCGTCACCCAGTGGAAATGGGTTTTGGGCTCAGACCCATCAGTATAACAGAACTTTTTAGGAAGAAATGGACGCTGTGTGCTCCAGAACAAAGACGAAAAAAGGAACCATCCAGACTGTTATTAGTAACAAGTCCAAACCCCAGGATCTGTTATGGTACAGGGTCGGGTCAGGATCCTTATTAAAGGTCATTTACACTTCTGTGATACAGCATTAATGCAGAAAAGTACAGTGAGATTTTAGAGGAACATAAACGTCTGTACATTTTTAAGCAAGCCAAATCAGGAAAAACAGAAGAACTGACATTTGTCCTCTGGCCATCTCTGCTCCTCAAAGACTCAGCCTTTCCCAGAAGCTGCTTTTGTACCAAATCATGATCATAATCACCTATTTGAAATCAGAAGCTTATTTAGATTTTATAACTCATTACTAGCCCCAGATTTCCCTGTCCCAACCTTTTTTGAAATGTGATGCAGGAACAGATGATTATGTAGAAATGCAATTAAGTTGACCAAAAAAATGAAATATATTGGGTCCATATTGTGTCAAATTCATTGTGAGAAACTGTGTTTTATTTGCAATTTCTATACCTTCTTAACTCTCAAACCCAACTTATTATAAAGCTGTTTGTAGATAACACACGTGCTCTCTGGATAAAGCTTAGTGCACTATTGCTTTTACCTGGAGTGTAATATACAGAGTGACCAATAGAGGGAGGCAAAGCGCTGCCTGAAACTCATGGCAAGGGACCGCCATATAAGCCAGCTGTCACATTTAGGTATATAGATTCATGTTATATCGTCCCAAGTTGTTCTTTCCTGTTATATGATAGGGATCGGAGTCAAGGTTTGTGTTTAGGTTTGTGCTTTTAACCTGCAGAATCCTTCAATCATTTAATGACATTATGCTCTGTAGAGGGAGAAATATGTTAAAAAAAACCTCCCAAAACTTATTTGAGGAACACCGGTGTTAAACATTTCAATAAGTTTCTTATGCATTTTTGTCGATAAACATGAGATCCTCTGCTCACCCTCTCTCCTTCAACACTCCTTAAAGCCCTTTGTACCCAATCACAATTATAACCACCTGTTTGAAATTGCTGTTTTATTTAGATTTTTTAATCTCATTATTAACCCCGTCCCAACTTTTTTGGAATGTGTTGCAGGCCTAAAATGCAGAAATGGATGTTTGGTGACCAGAAAAAAGGAATCATATTGGGTTCGTACTGTCGGCAGTGAAGTAAACGTCAAAGTGAATGTAAAACACACTTCTTTATCTGCATTTTCCCTGTGTCCCAACTTTCTCTAAGTCGTGGTTGTAGTTAAAGAGGAATTTGATCAGTAGGGTGGTTGTAGTTAAAGGGGCATTTAATTGGTATGGTGGTGTAGTTAAAGGGGCATTTGATTGGTATGGTGCTGTAGTTAAAGGGGCAATTAATGAATATGGTGGTGTAGTTAAAGGGGTATTTGACTGGTATGGTGGTGTAGTTAAAGGGGTATTTGACTGGTATGGTGGTGTAGTTAAAGGGGCATTTGTTCGAAATGGTGGTGTAGTTAAAGGGGCTTTTGATTGGTATGATGGTCTAGTTAAAGGGGCAATTAATGAATATGGTGATGTAGTGAAAGGGGTATTTGACTGGTATGGTGGTGTAGTTAAAGGGGCATTTGATTGGTATGGTGGTGTAGTTAAAGGGTCAATTAATGAATATGGTATTGTAGTGAAAGGGGTATTTGATCAATATGGTGTTATACTTAAAGGGGCATTTGATCGGTATGGTGGTGTAGTTAAAGGGGCATTTGATTGGTATGGTGGTGTAGTTAAAGGGGAAGTTGATCAGGATGGTGGTGTAGTTAAAGGGGCAGTTGATCAGTATGGTGGTGCAGTTAAAGGGGAAGTTGATCAGGATGGTGGTGTAGTTAAAGGGGCATTTGATCAGTATGATGGTGTAGTTAAAGGGGCAGTTGATCTGTATGGTGGTGTAGTTAAAGGGGCATTTGATCAGTATGATGGTGTAGTTAAAGGGGCAGTTGATCAGTATGATGGTGTAGTTAAAGGGGCAGTTGATCAGTATGGTGGTGTAGGTAAAGGGGCAGTTGATCAGTATGATGGTGTAGTTAAAGGGGCATTTGATTGGTATGGTGGTGTAGTTAAAAGGTAATTATATCAGTATGGTGGTGTAGTTAAAGGGGCATTTGATCAGTATGATGGTGTAGTTAAAGGGGAAGTTGATCAGGATGGTGGTGTAGTTAAAGGGGCAGTTGATCAGTATGGTGGTGCAGTTAAAGGGGAAGTTGATCAGGATGGTGGTGTAGTTAAAGGGGCATTTGATCAGTATGATGGTGTAGTTAAAGGGGCAGTTGATCTGTATGGTGGTGTAGTTAAAGGGGCATTTGATCAGTATGATGGTGTAGTTAAAGGGGCAGTTGATCAGTATGATGGTGTAGTTAAAGGGGCAGTTGATCAGTATGGTGGTGTAGTTAAAGGGGCAGTTGATCAGCATGATGGTGTAGTTAAAGGGGCAGTTGATCAGTATGGTGGTGTAGTTAAAGGGGCAGTTGATCAGTATGGTGGTGTAGTTAAAGGGGCAGTTGATCAGGATGGTAGTGCAGTTATTGAACAAGGACAAAGATTGAAAGACTCACACTGAGGTGTAATCAGATCAGGAAGCTTTTAGTGCATTATAGGCTGCACTCTAAACCACATTATTACCCCTCCGTAGGGAGACTAATCTGATTCACCCTTTTATTCTATTCTATTGCATTTAACAGTCTGGCTAAGAAACCACATACATGACATAAACCTCCACCAAACCTGCAAGGGGGACTGGTTAGGTCTGATTATAATCAGGAGGCTGTAAACCAAAACAAATTTCAAATCTATCCTGTTATCTAGTTTATGTGAGAGGAGTTGAGATGAAATGTTCATTGTGACTCAAAAAATTAATTAACCAGACCTGGAGCTAAATGGATGCTTGTACCATCTGAGAGAAACCAACAGAGGTTCGAGCCCAGATGCATATTACCTGTTCACGTAGGGATCAGGGTTATATTCTTGTAATCACTAGAGGGCGCTAGGAAAAACCCGAAGTCTCAAAACACGGGTCAAATCCACTGTGTAATAAAAAACGTATTTATTTATCCAGGGTCACATTTAGTAACAGCCGGGTAACAAAAAAAAAAAAAAAAAAAAAAAAAAGCAGATCTAATATCAACCCTTGTGGGACACCATTTGAATAGTTTAGGAATGTCTTTTCTGTTTTATTATATTGTGCTATATTTTGTCATATTCTGCTTCACTTTACTGTGTTCTTTACTGTAATATATTCTCTATTATATTATATTCTGCTTACTTTCTGTATATTCTGTCTCTAAATTCTTACATATAGCATCTAGACTGCCCAAACAGGTTGGGTTCCTTTTTGCTTTTCCTTGCCACTGTTTCCCTAGTCTTGCTCAGTTTTGGCTATGGGTCCAGATGTTCATACAGCTGCTTTGAGACAATGTTTAATGGTAAAAAAAAGTTCTCTAGAATTAAATCTGACTGATTTTGAGCTAAAGGTATTCTATATACGGTCTGTATGGCAACAAATCTACTGTATCAGAATAGAAACAGGCCAATAAAAACCCTTCTGGGACACCAGGAGTATGTTTAATACTAGTCATAAGCTCTTTGCATATAATGTTCTTCAATTTGTATTGTAAAACAAAAATGGTCTCATTATAGACCCTTGTGGGACACCATTAGATATTTCAGGAGGAACTTTTCTATTTTATTATATTCTGGGATATTTTGTCATATTCTGTTTCATTTTAGTGTGTTATTTACTGTATTATCTCTATTTAATCATATTTTGTTTAGCTTCCATCCGTTTAAGCTATAAATTCTTACATATAACATCTAGGCTGCCCAAACAAGTTACGTTCCTTCTTGAGTTTTGGTTTCTGTGGTTCCTCCTTCCTAAGGTTTCTTCCTTATTGCATTTAGGGAGTTGGCCTATGGGCCTAGTTTGTAAAGCTGCTTTGAGGCATTGTTCTATTGTAAAAAGCATTATAGAAATAAATCCTGACTTTAAGCCAAAAGAACTCTATATATTGTGAAGCCATTGTCTTTGGTCTGCATGGCAACAAATAATCATTTATGAGAACATAAACAGACCAGTATAAATCCTACATTGACACCAGGAGTTTGTTTAACACAACTCAAATGCTCTTTGTATATAATGTTATTGAATTTGTATTGTAAGGCAACAATTAGGAGAACAAAAACAGACCCATTAGTGACCCTTATGGAAAGCCATTGAATGGTTTAGGAGGAACTTTTTACTTTATGAAATTTTGTTATAGTTTGTTGTATTCTGTGTTATTCTAATGTGTTCTTTACTGTATTATCTATTGTATAATATTCTGTTTAGCTTACGTCTGTTTACTCTTATAAATAGCTAAGATCTTACATATAACATCTAGGCTACCCAAGCAGGTTGGGTTTGTTTTTGAATTTTGGCTTTTGTGGTTCGTTCTTCCCAACGTTTCCTCCTCGTTTTTGAATTGAACACTATTCACAAGAAGCCACATGCAGCAGTTAGTTTGGTTTTAATTCAGGCACATACATGTAAATCCCAATCAAATCTAGATCATAATAAGGCAACTGGAATGACCTTATGGATTTTACATAGTTATCATGTATAGCAAAGTCAGATAACAAGCACAGTGCTTCCTTCATAAAGTGAACCGTGTAAAAATATGCAGTAAAAATCCCAACCATGTAGTGTGCCAGGACTTTGAATAGGTGGTTCAGCGATCCTCCCACACAGTGGATTTACCAGTTGGACAGCTTTAGGCTGGAATCCAGACGTCATTATGAGGTTACTGTACAAGTCAACCTTAAAAAACAATCCTGCAATCGCTCTGACCTGTGAGACAACTCAACTCAACTTTAGGCCTTCCAGCGTTTTTATGGATCATTTGTTTATTCACCATATTTAGTGACAAAACAACAATACAAAATAGAAGATGCTTCACTAACATCATTATCATCATCATCATCATCGTCATCATCATCATCAAAAGGGCTTTGTTTCAATTCATAAACAAGCACTGTTAAGCAAAGTGCACAAATATGTAAGGTTATGGAACACATCCTTCAATAAATCCTTCCGGATGCCGTCTTTATCCTCATCGGCACCACAGCTAGAGACTTGTGCAAAACTTAAATATGTATATAAAAGTGTTAAACTAGGAGTCATCAGCATGGCTTAATGGCATTAAAATGAGAACAAACCCAGCATTGACCCTTATGGAACACCTAAACCCTAACTGGCTGTAAAAGCTAAACTGGTGCTTATTAAGAATGTACTGGGGACGATTTTAGTTCATTATAGAGAATGTCGTTCATAGAGACTTTTTTAGCTTCTATCTCAAGCTTGGTTTTTTTTTTAAACACCTAGGAACCCTGAGCGTATGAGCTGGATAGGCATGTCTGCTAAAGCTAGTCACTAATGAAACTTAAATCTTGCTTTGATGTAGCATCTTGAGGAGGATCCAACATCGACCTTTGTGGGACCCCACAAAAATATATGGTGATGCACTCAGTTTGTTCAGCAATGCAGAAATGGTGAAAACTCCTGTGAAGCACCCACCGGGAAAAAGTTTGGGCACCTTTCCCATTGATCCTGGTGGTTTGTGTAAGATTTCCTAACTCCATAGACATCGCATGTAAAAAACAGAGTATGATGTAAAGATAAAAATCCGTAAAGAGAAAAAATTATGTGGATTACGTGAAAGGCAGGGCACTAAACACCCAGGTCTGCAGTTTGGTCCATCTGTGGGACTGTCTGTGCAGAGTTAGCATGTTCTCCCCATGCGGTTAACCTAGGGGTACTTCAGTTTTCCCCAAAATCCAGATTATAGGTGTAGTGTTGAATAAAATCAGCCCCTCTATGGATCCAGTGCTCCTAGTGACAGGTCCTGATCTTCCAAGTAACTGCTCAAGCACAAAAGAAGACAAATGGGATAAAACGTTATGCCCTTTTACCCAACAAAGAGTAAAATATAAAGAGAAATTACAGTTGAACTAGAGCCAAGTTCCTGTTACTCAAGTTCCATCTGTAAAACACGGGCTGATTTAACTCCCTGAGTTGCTATCTGAACCGCTGACCCAAATTCTGACCCGGCTGTCCAAATGTCACTTGTCTAGCTATGAGCGATTTAGGAGAATTTATTTAAAAATAAATCCAAAATATTTTGTATATTTTGGTTCCTTATATATGAGATGTTTTTTTTCTGTTGTTGCTGTGGTGATGATTTTTAAAAAAATTTTTTATTGCCATTATATAGTGTCATGGATCGGTATGCTCACCTTCAATAAAAACATCCTGTTTTAAAAGTTGAGCTAGAAAGCCTTTTGTAAAGAAATACTCTTTATTTTTACTATAAGTGTGTTTATTGCATGCACTTTTATGCTTATACTTGAGTAAAACATTTAAACCATACTTTAAAAAAAAACCCATTAGTTTAGTACTTTTTTATTTTAGTACTTTTCATTAGTACTTTTACTGCTTGTTATTGAAAAGTTTTTAAAAGTCTTTTTAAAAACTGAGGCATTTTGTGTAGTTTGGTAGAGTAAAATAAAAAATTAAACGAACTGAGTTTGTCTTTTCTGTTAATAAGATTACATTTTGTAAAACACATTCCTGGCATCAACAAATTACAAAAGTAATTTCGCATATCTGTAAAATGATAAATGTAAGATAAGCAACGTACTATGTATATTTGCATATATGTAAATACTCGCACAGATAAATTTAAAAATAAATATTTCTTTAACCCTTAAAGGATAAAACTAAGATAGGAAAAGCATATGTATTTTTAGAATAGTTTTTTATTATGTAAAGAATTTTTACATTTTTGGTTTGCCCTGTCATCATTATCATATTCAGCCCCCTGAATCAATTTTGAGGGTTGTTTCTACCAGCTTTGCACATCTAGAGGCTGAAATTTTTTCAAGTCTTACCACAGATTCTCAGCTGGATTTAGGTCTGGACTTTGACTGGTCCATTCTAACACATGAATGTGCTTTGATCTCAACCACTCCATTGTAGCTCTGGCTGTATGTTTAGGGTCGTTGTCCTGCTGGAAGCTGAACCTCTGTCCCAGTCTCAAGTCTTTTGCAGCTAACAGGTTTTTCTCCAGGATTGACCTGTATTTTGCTCCATCCATTTCCCCACAAACTCTGACCAGCTTCCCTGTCCCTGCTGAAGAAAAGCATACGTACAGCATGATGCTGCCACCACCATGTTTCACAGTGGAGATGGTGTGGTGCAATATTAGTTTTCCTCAACACATAGTGCCTTACATTTAGGCCAAATAGTTAAACTTTGGTCTCTTCTGACCAAGAGCACCTTCATGTTCATCAACCATGTTTGTTGTGTCCCCTACATGATTTGTGGAAAACTACAAACAGGATTCCTTATGGCTTACTTTCTTCTTGGCACTCTTCCATAAAGGCCAGATTTGTGGAGGACATGACTAATAGTTGTCCTGTGGACTGATGCTCCCACCTGTACTGTGGATCTCTGAAGCTCCCCCAGAGTGACCAGGGGCCTCTTGGCTGCTTCTCTAATTAGTGTCTCCTTGCCTTGGATGTCAGTTTAGGTGGATGTCCATGTCTTGGTAGGTTTGCGGTTGTTCCAAAATCTCTCCGATTTCTGTTGATGGACTGAACAGTGCTCCATGAGATGTTCAGAGCTTGGGATATTTTTTATAACCTAACCATGCTTTACATTTCTCCACAACTTCATCCCTGACCTGTCTGGTGTGGTGCTTGGTTTTCATGATGCTGTTTGATCACTAATGTTCTCTAACAAAACTCTGAGGCCTTCACAGAACAGCTGTAGTTATACTGAGAATAAATTACACACAGGAGAACTCTATTTACTAATTAGGTGACTTCTGAAATCAATTGTTCACACTGGATTTTATAGGGGTATCAGAATATAGGTGGCTGAATTCAAATGCTACACACGCCACACTTTTCAGAATTTTATTTATTAAAAATGTTGACAACCACATATCATTTTCTTTTTACTTCACACATGCTTGCTACTTTGTGTTGATCTATCACATAAAATCCCAATAAAATACATTAAAAGTCACACATATACATTTACGGGTGTAACGTGAAAAAATGTGGAAAAGTTGGAGGGGTATGAATATTTTCGCAAGTCACTGTACAAGGTTGGGTAAGTTTTTATGCTCTTCAGTAAAATGTCACTATTCTATTAATGAGATTCCATCTGCTTAAACACCTGGCACCAAATAATTTAAAAACTAATTTCTCTAATGCTTAAATGGTAAAAATAAGATTTATATAACGTTAGAAAGTTTTGTCATTGTGTATACATTTTTGACCCTTTTGGCATGTCATCATTATCAGATGATAGATCAGAAGAATGCTGAGTTACACAATTGGCCATTTTTTAATGTTTTTAGTTAAAAGGTCAGCAGAAGAAGCTTCTGATTCAGTCAGCTGAGGATCTGATAAAAGTCGTTGTTAAATATGTGGATTGCTGTTCTGAACACAATCTTAGGAATGAAACTCACCTGTGCTTCTCATAACGTTCAGCTTAAGCGACTGATGTTTCCTGAGCGTCCCCGTCCCTGTCCCCATCCCTGCCTCCCCTTCTCCAGGGTTTCCCTAAGGTAGCAGCTGTTGATAGGGCACTTTGAGGTTCCCCATGTACCAGAAGATCCATAAGAGCAGACTGAGGAAGATGATGATGGGTCCTGATATCACAAAAAAGTCCCAGAACCTGAGGGGTACAAAGATGCCCAAGAAAAACAGGACGAGGCCGGCCACATCCATGAGTATGGCCAGGAGGAAGAAGCCAAAGCATCGGCCCACGAATGCGGTGCAGTCCATCGCTGTGCCGTCTCCTCCGGTGCTGTCACCACAGTGAGTGTGAGGAATGAAAAGGGGCTGAGTCCAGGCAGTGACGCCTCCTGTATCACACCATGTCAGGCTGCAGGATTCCTGAAAGCCGTCAGTCCAGCTCCGCAGAAATTATCTACTGACAAAGCTTGCACAACGCAGGCGCTGCATTGAATGTGGAATTAACACGCCCTGCATAAGGTTACACTGGGGTGTGTTACAGCAGGAAACACAACGACCAGACCGTGCTTGACCTGCTTCGGGTGTGTAAATGGTAAACAATGCAAACAAAAGTGATTCAACCTGAAAAGTTAGTTTTACAAAGTCCACATTGAGGTCAGAGTGCACCCCAGTTTCACCCAAACACAAAACCGTATCATCACTGTGCCCCCTAACACCACCCCAACACAACCCCATACATCACTGTGCCCCCTAACACCACCTCAACACAACGCCATACATCACTGTGCCCCCTAACACCACCCCAACACAACCCCATACATCACTGTGCCCCCTAACACCACCCCAACACAACCCAATACATCACTGTGCCCCCTAACACCACCTCAACACAACCAGACCACCCATATGCAGCCCACTTCAGCCCTCTGCTCCTCAACTCTGTCTCACATTGTCTTTGTGTACAACAACAACAACGTCCAACACTGTCTCTGAAGACCAGAGTGACACTGCCACCTTGTGTGAGGTCTTTGATACATCAGACAGGTCAGCGTTTAAATCAGTGAGTTAGATGATCAAGACTGAGATCTTCACCTCTCTCTCATTCAGTCAGTAATTGAATCAGTGAATATGTTGTTCCTGATTAGATTTCACACCTTCTTTTTAGATCAGAGAATCTTTTAATTATGACTGTGGGAGAAAACTGGAGCACCCAAGGTAAACCCACATGGACAAGGAGAGGACATGCAAACTCCATACAGGCGTAGGTTGAGATCAAAGTGGAGATTTCTGCAGCTTCTCCAAAGTAAAGAAAAAACAATATATACATAAAATGAATGTGAATTTGAATTTGGACTGTTTGAACCAGGGAATAATTTGGTCACAAATCAGATTTGATTCTCTATATTTCAGGGACGACATTTGAATCTGTGAATTGAGTGACCATGAATAAGATTTGCTCCTCTCTCATTCAGCGAATCAAGAAGATTCACATCTGTGTAGCTTAGACTGAGATTCACTTCTCTTATTAGAACTGTTCTGTTAATAGACTCTGTGCTCTTCGCCCCAACTAACTACATATTCTCTTTTCTGTCTGAGCTCGTGTTCTGGTACCTGATGTAGCCTCAAACTAAGATGTTTCTCCACTCCAGCTCCACCTGAGCTGTTCTTACATCATCAGTTCCAGCCCACCGTTACTCAGATCATATCAGAGAGCAGTAACTTCCTTGATCCTCCTGATGAGTGTAGATCTCATTTCTCTAAAATGCTAGTCTTCTTTTATTTAAATTCTTTTATTTCTACATCTGTTTTCTCTGTTAATGTTTGTTTTATTTCTATTAATTTAAACTGATGGTTCCTAACCTGAGGTCCGAGCACCCCTCAGGGTGGCACCAAACATCACAGGGGGTGTCCGAAACTTTGTCTGCTCTGAGGTGCTCTGGGATTATGAAAATACATTTTGAGAAAAATAAATAAATAAATAAAGATTAATATAACACACTCACTGGAAAATAACTTGTAGATAAAAAAAAAACAACTTAAACTATATTTTCAAAATATATTTTTATCTCTAAATTGAAACGAAAAGAAAAAATGAGCCAAAAAGATAAAATGAAAAATGACTATACAAGGAACCCAAGAGTAAAGGAAAAAGGCTATACTTTATTTTAATTTTTTGCTAAGAAATATTTGCAATAAATTACTTTATTATTTTGAATTTTAAGCCATTTCCCATTTAAGCCAGTTCCTTAACCCGTTCTCGTATGCTTCGCTGCAGACTTCCACATTTAAAGGCTGTTAATATCACTCCTTTTTTCATTAAGTGCTTTCCACTATTTTCTACACGCCTCTCATGTTTTTGCCATTAAGGCTTTACCATGAGCTTCATATGCTTCACCCCATGTGCTCCTCATGTTACTTTGCCTTTAAAGCTTACCGTTAGTGTGTAATACTACCGCTACGTGCACTATGCGTTTACCTTTGCTGTTTAGACTTGCCGATAGCCTACACTATCACTACGCATTAGATGTGTCACTTCACTGACACATCTAAGGCTTACCCATTAGCACCTCTGATGTCCCTAGTCATCCCTCTCTCAGCTCTCTCCCCACACCCCACGTGCTCCATGCCCAGTCCTGGTGGCCATTCCATCTCAGCGGTAGCCCCTCGACGGAGGGCATCCCTTAGGGCCAGCTGGTACTGCCTCTCCTGCAAAGAGTGGAAGGCGGTGTAGAACCAGGTCAGAGGTAACGACAGGGGCCGTAGACAAGGTAGGGTCAGTGCTTCCCCATGGGTGCTACCACCCTACCCATCAGGTCGCATAAAGGAACCAGGCGCAGATGCAGTGGCTCACCCCAAAGCTTAGGTCCTCATTCCCCAGATGCCTGGATCATGACACCACTGCCTTCTCCAGCACATCCCAAATATTCTCAATGGGGTTCAGGTCTGGACTCTGTGGTGGCCAATTCATGTGTGAAAATGATGCTCCCTGAACCACTCTGTCACAATTTGAGCCTGATGACTCCTGGTATTGGATCATCTTGGAATATGGCCATGTTATCAGGGAAGAAAAAAATCCATTGATGGAACAACCTGGTGTTTCAGTATATTTAGGTAGCAGCTGATCTCATTCTTTGGGCTCATAACGTTACTGAACCGAGACCTGACCTAGAACTGCAGCAGATCATGGCTCCGCCCCCACAGGTGGTGACCTTTTTTTTGGCCAGGCAGTGTATAAAGGTGCTTTGAGACAATGCTCCATTGTAAAAAAAAAAAAAAAAAAGTGCTATAGGAATAAATCTGACTTGACTTTTCTTCTGCAGGTCAGTGTTTAAGATCGGTGGAGCCATTTGGTACTGAATGAGCCTCACTGTGCTCTCCTTTGCATGCACTTGGCTAATCAGAAAAAGGGAAAGCTCCAGACTTACGTGACTCAGGCGATAATTTGATTTCTACTTTGCATCCAGCCAAGAGTCTCGCAGAAATATGTGACATAAATTCCAGACTTCAATAGTTAAATAATGAATTAATTTTCCTCGAGAATACACATTTCAGAGTTTTTGGTACTCATCACTGCGGCTCATTTCTGGGTTGCCAGATCCTGCTAGGGAAACAAGCAATCCGTTTTATGGAATCAAGTTTAGAATAGCAGAGTCTCTTAGAATAAGTGACCTGGCAACCCACCTCTGGTAAAAATGCTGCACATGATCAGATTGAAATCAGAGTAAGAGGATACGTGCTGAGAAATAAATATCTGAGATAAAATTCAACTCTCTTTCTCAGATCTCTAGATAAAACACTGTTTTACGTGACTAACTGAATAATGACGTGACTGCATAAATCTGATTATAATATCGGATTATTAAGTTCGTGTAAAGGTACTAAGTGATTTAGTGTTTGAATCAGTAAGTCAGGAAGGAAGGAATTATTATATAAACAATACATTAATTCCTTTAAAAATAGTTTAATAATAATTGTTAACTTGTTGTTTTACACTGATGAAACAGCTGGAAGTCAGAAAGATGAGAACAAATAAAATGCGCTTGTCTCTTATTTTGTCTTTGGTAACCCTAGAATTCACAATAAACAATGTTCATGCACGTATACAGGTGAAACTAGAGATGATGTGAAGTGTTTATACTGTAAACATCAACCGGTCTGACCCCCCCCCCCCCCAGCCACCCAAAGCCAGTCCTCCAGCCCTGTCCAGTCCGTTTTGTTTTTTTTTAAGTGAGCAGGTCAGCAGATTTATTCAGACTTAGACCTACTGTAAGCTCGTGTTTGCATCCAGACTGTTTGACTGTAAAATAAACTCACCTGCCTACTCATGTTCCTTAAAGTCTAAAGGCTTAGGTGTTTGGCAATAGTATAATTTCCATCAAGAACATAGGAAAACATTGTAAACATCTCATGTAGGATCACAGAGAGGTCAGTGGTCCCCTTAAATAATGCACCATCTACACATGGTGTAAGTGAGTTCAGCAGAAAGAACTAGTGTGTGTATAAACACCTCTATCACAGACTAGCAGCATTTGTTATTGCACTGGCTTCTGATGCCCCATTAAAACAAGAAGAAAACAGTAAAGTGACGAAATGATTAAATAAATAAGCATTCAGTCCTTTCAGTCGATGATCCAATCCTCCCCGAGAGCCTCTTCCACCTCACACCGCCTTGCACCTGGAAATTAAAGAAGACTTTTATAAGACTTACAACACATCTATACATCCTTCCATACATATTCCATTATGGTTAGAATAAAACTCTAATAGACTTAAAATTAATGGATGTAATACTACTACTACTAATAATAAAACACATATTAATAACAATAACAACAACAACAATAATAATAATAATAATAATAATAATAATAATAATAATAATAATAACAACAACAATAATAATAGTAATAACACTAATAACAATAATAATAATAATAAAACACTAATAATAAAATTAAATAATAATAATAATAATTATTATTATTATTATAACAATAATAATAACAATAACAATAAAAATAATAATAATACATAATAACAATAAATACTAATAATAATAATAATAATAATAATAATAATAATAAACACTAATAATAAAATTAAATAATAATAATAACAATAACAATAATAATAGTAATAACACTAATAATAATAATAATAATAAAAAACACTAATAATAAAATTAAATAATAATAATAATAATAATAATAGTATAAGTAATAACACTAACAATAATTAAAAATAATAATAATAATAATAACAATAACAATAATAATAATAATAACAATAATAATAATAATTATAATAATAATAATAATAATAATAATAATAATAATAATAAACACTAATAATAAAATTAAATAATGATGATAATAATAATAATTATTATTATCATTATTATAACAACAATAATAATAGTAATAAAAAATAATAATAATAAATAATAACAATAAATAATAACAACAATAATAATAGTATTAGTAATAACACTAATAATAATAATAATGATGATGATAATATTAATATGCTTCTCATCATTCAACAGTCACATGATTATTCATTCTTTCATTCATTGTTTCCTCTGTTTATTCTGGTCAGGGTCATAGAAAAGCCACTGCCTAGCTGATGACACAGGGCACAAGGCAGGAACAACCCTAGACAAGGCAACAATTCATCATAGGGGCACATCCTAGGATACATTGGAAACACCAGTTAACCTAACTGGCATGTCTTTAAAATGTAGGATTAAACCAGTGTAGCCAGAGAAAACCCACATGAATATGGGGAGAACATGCAAACTCCACACAGGTGGCGCTTGGCCAGTGACCTCCACCTTGCCACTTACATAATTATTTTAAATAAGAATTATTATTTACAGATTAGATTATTACAAGTATTGGTAATATAATATAATATAATATAATATAATATAATATAATATAATATAATATAATAATTGAACAATCACATCCATGTTCATATTATTAATAACAGTTATGCATATTAGGCTACAAGTGTGACAAAATAAAATATAATAAGTATTTTGCATGTAAGTATATTATAGTTTAGGGTTTATTATAGTAATAATAATATTAATAGAGGGGCTATTGTATGATTGTTAATCGGTTATTATAATAATTGATATTAAAATAATTTTATTTATTTTATCCTGCAGATTGTGCACAATATGCAATGAGAAGAGCTATTATTAAAGCACTAAAACCCCCCCCAAAAAAACAAAAAAAAAAACCAAAACCACACATGCATAGCGCTGATCAAAAGTTTTAGCTCCCTCACCGGACCCTCACAGCTTCTCACAGTCGGTCGGTTCGTAAGCCTCGTTCGTGTAACCGGTCGGTTTGTCAGGTTCTCCTGCTCCTTCCTCTTCCTCCTCCTCCTCCTCCTCCTCCTCCTCGACCTTGCTCCTCGTGCTCTCTCGCTTGACCCTAACGGAGCTCAGGCGCTCGGTTAGTTTGCGCGCGAGCTGAACGATCCCGGGATCCGCCGTGTCCTCGGTGTCGTCGTCCTCGAGCTCCATCACGATGTTCCCAGTGTACCACATGAGCCAGGCACCCAGGCTCATAAACACCACGACCGAGCCGGTGTAGATCAGGAAATCTCCATAGAATTGGCCCTCGGGCGTCTGGGGGGCACCGGACAGCCCGACCACCAGCAAGATCACCCCCAGCAGGTCGAAGAAGAGCGCAAGGAAGAAGAGCGACGCGCACCGACCCACCAGCAGCTTCAGCTTCACCAGCGTCAGCTTCATCGTGCTCTGTGTGGAGGCGCTGCTGCAGAGTGTGAGTCCGACACTCCACCTGCACACACCGGAGGGAGGGAACCGCCCACACCTGGCATCACCTGAGCTTTAGACACAGTGCCATGTGCAGGCTATGGAAAGCCAACGAGTGCACAAATGCCCCAGACCATTATAGTCTGACCTGATTATTCTCAGTGAGAACAAACCTCTGCTTAGTAAATGTAATGGCTGGGTGGTCTTACCCAATTGGGTCCATAACCAAAACCTGGACACAATTGGTTCGGGTCAAGGACCTGAACAAGAACGTCTGACATTAAGGCTGCCACTGTTACAATGTCAAATAGCCTCACCTCCCTCAGCAATGGTACTAGGTTTAAATATTAATAACAAATACTAAGCAACAACAATAAACAAAATATTAATAATAATAAAATGCTTTTTAAGATAGAAGATCATCCGATAACTAGATGACCTCCTCGCTGTGTGGACTTTGCATGTGCATCCACGTAGGTTGTCTCCAGGTACTCCGGGCAAAACATGAGTAAGGCCAATTGTTATCTCTAAATAGTCCCGGTGTGAGTGTATGCATGAGTGTGTGCCCTGCCATGAAGGTTGGTTCCCGACTTGCACCCTGTACTGCCAGTTTAATGAACATGACACCTTTGTGGCCAGGCTGGGCCTCACATATATGCCAATTGAACCACAATACAAAGAACTAATTAAACTAATTTCAAACTCTACCTTCAGTTTGCATTAATATTCAGGTCTTTAGGCAGAACATTTTGAACTATTTGGCTTTCCATATCTTACTGTAATCCTATGATTATAGGGACCAGACTGTATTTGCAACCTCATAAAAAGACTAAACATGACAAAACTTTTCTGAACTTGGCCTGCATTCTAATTCTAAATCCTAATTCTAATGTAATTGTTCTTTTATTCCTTTGGTTTGGGTCACTGAGTGATGGTACAGATAGGGGTCTCACATAGGGGCACTTCTATAATAGAACTTTTTTTAAAGTCTCTTCATTTCCAGCACAGCAGCAGAATGTGGTTCGTGTGTGAGAATTCCTTCATTCTGTCCTCAGTGAACATTTGCTATTCAAATGAATGAGAATGCAAAATGTCTGAGCCAAACAAATATGGCTGAAGGATCAACATACCTTCGTTTATATATATATATATATATATATATATATATATATCTGTGTGTGTGTGTGTGTGTGTGTGTGTGTGTGTGTGTGTGT
>JAVSBU010349132.1:0-10163 GCA_033118015.1 Loricariichthys derbyi
TAAAGCACCTTTTGTGTTATCCCACTGTCCTGCGTATGGGTCCTTTTGTGTTCAAAGCCTCCAGGGCGTGACAGTTATAACTTATTATTATTAGGAAAATCTACAGAGGGTTGAATACTACTTGGACACTGTATGTGAGATGACACAGAGGTCAAATGTAAAATTCTCTCAAAGATAGGAGAACACAATTCAAATAAGAGAAATGTGTGATGAACTTCATAAGTCAGAGAGTGGCTATAAAAATAACTTCTTGTATGAAAATGCCCATATCTACTGCTAGGGCAATAATATAAATGTTCCAAACATTGGAGCTGTGACAAACCTTTCTGTACAAGATGTATCCAAGTATGTGTACAAGTGTGTCCAATGTATCAAGTAGAAATAGATGTTTTTGATTAAAGGAAATCAGAGGAATATGCTTTTCATATTAAATATTGTAATTAAAGAAAAAAAGTCAGTATATAAATTAGGTCAGTGGACTATTCAGTTTCCAAGCCTATTATATTATTTTCTATAAAGTTTCAGAACTATCGCCTTTTCTCTTGTTTCTGAAATGATGTGTGATAAACTATGTAAATTAAGTTGGAATTTTGTAATGGGTTTCCATTTCAGGTTTTAACACGTTGTGAATGCAAGATCTGAGAGGATCTGTTCAACAAATATTTAGTTTTTGTATTTGCCTCCTTTTTCACTTTTTAATTACACATTTATTTGTGCTTGTTTCAGTTCCTTTAACACCTAGTGTGAGACAGAGAGAGAGAGAAAGAGAGAGAGAGAGAGAGAGAGAGAGAGAGAGAGAGAGAACACCACCATTTGAGCCCCTAAAGCATTGAGAGTACTGGGCACGTGCAGGCCACCTTGTACCCATTCAGCCCTTGCATCTGCCTGTGTCTCCTTTCATCTCCACACTTAGGCTGTTTCCAAGGAGACTGCCTTCATTTGGCTCTCCTCACCCATTTAGCCTCCATGAACTCCTTTCGTCCTGCGCTGCCGCTGAGCCTTCTTTCCATGCGTCTCTCTCTCTCTGTCTTTGCCCTTCCTTTGTCTAGTTCTCTTTCTGGTCTGTAATTCCACTCCTCATTTCCATTTAAAAATGTTCTCAGTATACAGTTTTGGTGTACATTAAGTAACTTTCTATCAAACATCCTCCACTTCTATCATTAATACAAGATAAAATATGAACATAATTTATGAACATAAAATATAGATTATGATTACATGATATAATGTTATAAAATGTATCTATTTTAAATCATACCAACTAAGTACATATACAGTACAGATTTGAATACTCATTCATTCATTTCCTTTCCGCTTAATCCTAGTCTGGGTAGCGGGAAAGCCTGTACCTAGTTGGTGGCATAGGGCACAATGCAGGAACAACCCTAGACAGAAGGCCAATCCATTGTAGTGCCCATGCACACACACACTCACACATTCACACAAGTCTTTTGACTGTGGGAGGAAGCCAAAGTGCCCATGTGTTCATACCGCTTGAATTTTACACATTTTTTTCACGTGACACCCACAAACTTAAATTCATTTTATTGGGATTTTATGTGACAGACCACAAAAAGTAGCAAGTATGTCTGAAGTTTAAATAAAATGATACATGGTTTTCAAATTTTTAATAAATAAAAATTTGGAAAGTGTTATGTGCATTTGTATTCAGCTCCCCCAAGTCAATACTTTATAGGACCACCTTTTGCTGCAATTACAGCTACAAGTCTTTTGGGGCACTGTAGCCTGAAATTTCTGCCCATTCTGAAATAATTTTTGTTATGAGTGTGGGGGCAAGATGTTAAGAGAGGACCCAAACGCAGACAGCTTCAAGAATAAAGGTAAATTTATTAACACATAACAAAGGCAACTTAAAGAAACAGAAACCAAAAACTAATGAACTAATAAAAAAAAAAAAAAAAAAAAAGGGCTTTACTGGCTAACTCCCGGGATCAGCGGGAGCTAGGACGCAAAAAATGATGAGGACACATCTGGTGGCCATTGGCGGGCCCTGCCGATCAACCAGGTAGGGACGAAGGGGAGAGGTATGGCAGGGGGCAAAGACAAAGCCCCCTGGGGTGGTGCCCCAGCCTGAGGGGTACCTTACTCGCTGGGGTGGCTGCCACATGAACCCTTTAAATTTGGGTCACATCAGGGGGCATCTCTCTGGCTGCTGCCACATGGATCTGTCCTGCTGGGTCAAGGTGCCGGACACGGGGGCCCAAGACGGGACCGAAGAGGGGGCATATGGTGCCAAGGGAAAAGCTGTCCCTACGCTAGTGCCTGTCATACCTCGAACCTTCTGGCTCTACTCCACACTCCCTATATGAAGGAAGGGCAATACCTTTGTCCCTAACCACCTCAATGCACCAAAACGAGAGGCTGGTATGCCCACCCCGCTATTCCCCACAAAGCAAGTGTTGTGGTGAGTTTTTTTCCCATTCATTTTGTGGTGCGTAAAATGGGTGGGAAACGCACCAGCTTGGATGTGCCTCACATCTGCAGAAAGCAAATCTGCAAAGGAAAAAGAGTGGTTCCGTTAGTGCATCGCTAGTCCTGCTGCTGCCTGCCAGGAGCACTCAGTCCAGAGAGCAAGTGGCGCTGTGTGAGCCGTACTCATAAATTTTGCTAATGCTGGCTCACCCCTCCGATCTAGCTTCCAACTTTTAAAGAGCTGAGTGCAGCTGTTGCCAATTAGGCTTGCAGCCGCTAGATGGCAGTATAACACCACAAACACAGCTCAGACATGATCCTGTAATGGAAGCCTGCAAAGGAGCCCCAGGCAGGCCCCAGGCCAGAGGACACCGCACTACGGTGGACGGGCGCCGCTGGGAACACCATTCCTGGGTGTTTTACTGGTAGCCCCTCATCTTCCCAAACAGCCACCTGCTGGATGACACCACTCCTGGGTGTTTTACCGGTACCTCCTAGGGGATCGTCCCAACCAGCAGACACCCCTGGCCACGTCTCTCCAGGACGTGCCTAGCCAGACGGTCACCGAGCTTGGTACCCTTCAGGCACTGGGGGGCCCTGATATGTCCCTCCCTATCTAAACAGACGGCCTACATACCTCGGGGCTCCAGCCACCTACTCCACCTGCCCTCTACGAAGAGCAGGTGGTACCGTCATCCCTAAGAACGGCAAGGGCCGGGACGTGCCTCACCTCTCAGCACCTAGCCTAACTCGCTAGGTGCACACACACTCTCTGCACCTAGCCTCACACGCTAGGTGCCTCCCAAATGCAGATATAACACTGTGCCTCTAAAGCCTCACATTACCAGCTTGGTGTGCATTCCAAGTTCCATCACAGCGCATTGCTCCTCAGATCCGGAATACGAGCGGCGCGCCGTGCATTAACTGCTGAAGGTGAAATTAGAGTCATGTGTTTTTGGTCAGTGGGATGACAATCAGGTTTGAGTGTGCAACCTGCTGTATTTAATATGATTCTTCCAAAATTCCCGAAAAAAAATCTTCAAGGACAAGGGTCTAGCAATGTCTGATCTTCACAGTACAAGTGTCATGTGTCATGACACAACCAAAGGAGCTTTCCAAAAACCTCAGGACTGTCACGAGTTGGGGGATTTAAACAAAATAAAGACCCAAATGCAGGACACAGGGCAAACCAGAAACCAAAGACAGACAAACCAAAAAGCAGCCATGCCAGCTGACCCCCAGGGATTGGCAGAAGCTAGGGCGTACTGGACCATGAGGACACGTCCTGGCCAGATGACCCGAAGCAGGCAGACAAACAGACATCCAGGAAACAGGCAAATCCAAAAAGGTCTGCAGCTCGAGTGCCGTGCGATCCCCTCGTGAAGAGCGTAGAGCCACAATGCCAGCTCGAAGCTCCAAACCTGCTTCCTGACTTAAATACAGATCAGGTCCAGGTGATACTGATTAAGGCGTGCATCAGCACCGCACCGCTAGATGGCGATAAATGCAGCGCGGCATTACACGAGGAAGACTGTCTCTAAATCACAGAGACAGCCTCCTCGTTACAAGGACAAGAGTTATTGATGCTAATCAGGCCTAAAAGATTACAAGACGACCTCTAAATAGTTTTTTTAACCCCACCAATTCACAGTCAATGAACACAATGAACAAAAATGGTGTGCATGGCAAGGTTGCAGTGAAGAACGTCAGACAGAAGACTACAGGAAAAAACATTTTGTAGATGGACCAAAATAGAGATTTTGGTTTAAGAACATTGCATTCCAGTATAAGACTCTTACCCAATCTGTGAACAATGGTGGTGGTAGTTTCATGGTTTGGGCCTCTTTTGCTGCATCTAGGCCAACAATGAATTATGAATAATATCAGAGAATTCTAAAGGAATATGCCAAGACATCTGTCCATGAACTGAATCTTAAGAGAAGGTGGATCATGCAGCAAGACAACAACCCAAAGCACACAAGTCATTCTACTAAAGAATGGTTAAAGAAGAAGATAAGCTAATGTGTTGTGGGAAGGAACTCCACCAACATCCCAGTGTTAAAGCTGTTCTCTATGATGGAATGGGATAGAATTCCTCCAAGCTGATGTGCAGGACTGATGTAACAATGAACTTTAGGCTGAATAGTAACCTCTTCAGCATCAGGAGATTCCAAACACACACCAAGCTGTCCAGAGAGTGAGTCCTAAACTACAGCATGTGAATGACTGTGCTTTTGTGGCTCACTCTCCACAGGAACTTCAGTCCATACTTACTGTTATTGTTCATGCCTACAGTAGGTTGGATTTATCTGGTAACACCTCCAAAACAGAAGCGAATTGCCAGCAGACCTCTGGAACTCTGCATTACCCATTTTCACAATCAACCACAAATCACAATAGCACAGTCACTTACATATTTGGGTAACAAGAATCTCTACCAGTTCACCAAGGTTCTGTATATCAAGCCTTGTTCTACCCTCCCATATAGCCATGAAGTCTGGGTTACTTATCACCATCATATTAAGTTGCACATAAAGGAGGACTGGATGGCCAGGAGATGGCAAAAGTAATAAAGGAGAAACACAATCTACTTCTTCTGTCTGACATACATATCTAAGCTGCAATAAAAACCTGTGGGTCCATGATGGACTCCTCAGCTATCTAAGAATCCTCCACTGAAGCACAGAAGTGAATGTCATAATCTAACAGCAAGTAAAGAAACCTATCTGAGATGTCCCCTCTGCATCAGTATACTTACAGGCACTGAACTGAGCTGTCAGTGGTCTTGGGCTGTTTTAGCATGTTTTTCTTGTGACCCCCAGAGTACAGTGATGAGGGCAAATGGTGAGCAAGGGATTTAAGTGTGAAATTAATGGAATATATGTGGCATCCATTTTTGAGGAGCCCACCTCCCAAAATACAAACTCCCATCCAACTCACCCAACATACACACAAATGTGTATTTCAACCATTGTGAGGATTTTCCATGATGTAACATTACTATATCTAAAAATTTCAAGATGACATGGGTTTGATCCCAACTTGAGACTCCTGTTTGGAGTTTGCATGTCCTCCCCATGTCCACATGGGTTTGATGTGGGTTCTCTGGTTCTTCATACACTCACAGGTTAATTGATTATTCTAAAGTGCCCTCAGTGTGTGTGTCTATGAGTGTGTGAGACTCTATATGTGCCCTGTCTAGAGTTGTTCCTGACTTGCACCCTGTGCTGCCAGCTAGGCAACTGTTTTCCTGCAACCCTAACCAAGATTAAATGGATAAGACAATGAATGAATGAATGAATGAATGAATAATAAATTAAACACATAAAGTATTCCCACACATTGTAGGGAGTGCATGCAGGCACTTGGGGGCCATGCACACTACAGTGTAACATTATGAATTGCTTTAATGAATTCACAGAAATTTTATAAGCCTTTTGAATTATTATTTTTTTGGACCAGCCCTCTATGGGTTGATGAAATTTGTTTCCATTTAATGTTGTCATGTCATTTTCTTCTAAAGTAATTACACAATTTATATCTATAAAGATTTTCAACATGAACCTTTCATTCATCGAGATCCAATGTGTGATTTAAATATTCTCTTAATTATTTGAGCAGTTTAATTTTAAACAGTTTGATACAGAGTCTGTGATTGTATTTATTTTTTATGTTTTTGAGACAGATAACCCACTCTCCCTATTAAAGAGTAATGCATTGACAACATTTCAAAATGTGCTTATATTCTCCAATAGTAATAGTAAAAGTACAATTTGGTTGGATTTTATTTTTGCAGGTAGGAATGTGAGTAGAGTTATGTATGGTAATTAAACAGAATGCGATTATATAATGTACCCCAGTGCCATATGTAATACTTTGTGCACTTCATTGCCTTGGTTTATCAACATCAGGAAGTCCACTTCTGAGAGAAATCAAACTGTTATAAAAGGTCAGAGGGGGTGCTACAAAGTACTAATGGTGCAGTGTTTTTCTCATGATTCCATAATTTGTTCCTCAGAATTTAGTGATTCCATATTTTTTCTTCAACTTAATCTAAAAAATTGTTATTGGCCACAAAAATTATATTTCTTTCTTTTATTATTTCTTAATATCAGTAGATTTTTTAAATATGATTGTGTTTTGTGGCATATCTGTGATTTATTCTTTTCCACAAAGTTAAACAATTGAAAGAACATCCTCCAAGAGTGGTGATTCCATAATTTTTGCCAGGGTTGTAGTACATTTACATTTATGGGATTGAGTAGATGTCCTTACCCAGAGCTACTTACAATTGATATATTCTTACAATCCAAGCAATTGTAGGTTAAGGGTCTTTGTTCAAGGACCCAACAGTGGCAGCTTGTAAGAGGAAGGATTTGAACCCTGGACTTTCTAAACCATAGTCCAGTACCTTAACCACTAGGCTACCACAATCCCATTAGGGCAAGACTGTTTTATGGCAATCTTGTTTGTGATATTTTTGCTATTGGCTGATAGAGTGAGTCAAAGTGATTACAGGTTCCTATATCCATCAACTAGTTAAAATATGTGAAAGACAGCCATATTTTTATCTTTCCCTCCCCTCCTTGACTTTGGTTGGGGTGTGAAAACTTATAAACCACCTGGTGACACATAATCTGACACTCTAGCATGTTTCATCTTCTCTTCATGTGCAAATACTGGAGTGTCATTAGAATGTGGGACTAGGATCATATCTCAAGTCATCTTTGAGTATCTGCCAGTAATTCCAAGCCTATCACTGTTGTAAAATCAATTACCTTTTCCTTTGTGGTCACAACCTCTCAAAAAAATCACCTTTCCATTCACATCCAAAAAAATAATAGAATCTGCCTCATATTTCTATCATAAATAGCCCAAATGTTGCAGCAGAAAGTATGCCAGACGGCTACCTGCCTGCTGCTTTATTATCCAGATGGTCACATCTTTTCAATTATCCTACTGTTTCTCACCCAGTAATTAACTAATGACACACAGTATTTTTCATCAATTGGGCTCCAACTGTCTCTTAGTGCTGTTGTAGGTTGGAGCCTTGTCATTGACTATTTTGTTCAGTTTCCACCAGAGATATTCAACTGGATTGTGAAAGCAGAATATGAAAATGGTAGATTCTGAGAAGCCACACAAGTATATTAGACAAGTATTCTAACCATTAAAACCAGTCACTCCATTAATGAGTTGCAGGAAGCTCTAAGCTCAGTGCTTCCTACAATTAAAACTAGTAGCACATTGTTTATGTGCACCTTCTTGAATATAAATGTCTGAATAACAGTAAGTGGTTGTTTTCCTCCCTGCCTGGATTGGGGCCTTGTTACTGTATGTCAAAAGGGCTTGTGTTGTCTAATGACCTCCAGAGCTATGTTGCTGGGAGCTGGGAGCTCCCAGTAGATATCCCAAGACAAGCAGGTCTGGAATAATGATCCAGACAAACATGATCCAAAGCACCCTTATGAGAACTGAATTAGAAATTTGTGTACCTTGCCCAGGAGAGGGTTAGCTGGACCTACCTCTGGAGCCAGGCCTGGGATTAGCATCAGTCAGCGAGCACCTGGTGGCCAGGCAGCCCATGCAACCCAGATCTGGTACAGACCTGGTAGACCCAAATGCATAGTGAGGGTTTGCTGGGAAAGACTGGCAGAGGCCCCCATCTGGATTGATTTCAACTTCCAGTAGAGGTTGGGGATAAGGAGTCTGAATATACCCTGACCTTGCCAGAGATGAAGGAAGCTCTCAAGCTGAAAACGGTTGCTTTTTGATCTTGGCTAGTTTGGGGAACTCCTGAATGCTGAATGCCAACAAGTCACAAAGGTTGCAGCTTTGGCAGTTGCTGAAGCTAAATCTACTAAAGCATGGGAGGAGTTTGGAGAGACCATGGAGAATAACTTTCGGGCAGCTTCTGGAAAGTATTCTGGCAGCTCAGGAGGGGAAAGGGGACACTCTCCAATCTGTGCTCAGAAAAGATGGTGAAACTCAGAGTATTGTTGGATGTTGGAAGGAGCTAAAGGCCCTCAATACGGAAGGGGGGCCGTCTTGGCTGACACACATCTACAATATCACACGAACCATGCATGGTCATGAATCACATGAACAGAATTTGATTTGGCAAATTGGGGTGGTGGTTCCCATTTTTATAACAGGTGACTGTAGAGTGTGGGTCAATTATCTGGGCATTACACTTCTCAGCCTCTCTCGGAAAGACCATGACAGGGTATTAGAACTGAGAACTAATCTGATCACTAGTCAAACCTCAGATACAAAAGGAACAATGCAGGTTCTGTCCTGGCCATGGAACTGTGGACCAACTCTTCACCCTCTCATAGATTGCTGAGGCTACAAAGCACATGCTTTGTAGATTTGAAAAAGGCATATGACTATGTAACCTAAAACAAGCTGTGGGAAGTACTCCTGGAGTATATAATACTGGGGTTACTAAGACAAGCCATTCAGTTCTTGTACTCCCAAAATTTGAGTTGTGTTCACATTCTTGGCAGTAACACATACTTCGTATATTTGGCCATTGGACTCTGTTAGGGTTGTGCCTTGTCTCCACTCATGTTCCTCATATTCATGTACAGGACGGCATGGTGTAGCCAGGGGCAGAAGGGATTCCACCATGGAGGCCAAGAGCTGTCATCTCTGGTATTTGCAGCTGATGTTGTTCTTCTTGCTTCTTTGTATGGAGTACTCCAATATGCATTTGACTGGTTTTCATCTGAGTGTGATGCAGTCAGTATGTGGATCAGCACCTCCAAGTCTGAGGCCATGGTTATCTCCTGGAAAATGAGGGCATGCACCCTTCAGGTATTGGGAGAGAACCTACAACAAGTAAAGGAGTTCAGGTATCTCAGGGTTGGGTTCACAAGTGATGGGAAGAGAGATTGTGAGATCAACTGTAGGTTTTGTGATTCGTCGGTAGTAATGCGGTCGCTGAACTGGACCATAGTGGTGAAGACGAAGCCGAGCCGTAAAGTGAAGCTCTTAATTTCCCAGTTGATCGACATTCTCACCCTCACCTATGGTCATGAGCTCCTGGTAACGAATTAAAGTAGGAGATTGCAGATACATGCAGCCAAAATTAGCTTTCTCTGGTGGGTTGCGGGACATACTCTCTGTGATGGGGTGAGGAGCTCTGCACTCTGAGAGGAGCTCAAAGTAGAACTTTGCTCCATCACATTGAGAGGAGCCAGTTGAGGTGGTTCAGGCATCTGATAGGCATGCCTCTTGGATGCCTCCAGCTAGAGTTGTACAAGGCATGGCCAACTGAAAGGAGGCCCCAGGATAAACCCAGGACTCTGTGGAGGGAATATATCTCCCAGTTGGCCTGGGAGCAGCTGGGGATTCCCCAGGAGGAGCTGGTAGAAGTTGGAGAAGACAGAGGTGCCTGGGCTTCTTTGCTTGAACTGTTGCCACCGCAACCCTGAAATAAATAAGCTGAAAAGAAGGTGGGTGGATGGAGTGAATGATTCTCATAGATTTTAAATGTTTTTTTATTTTCCATCAATAAATGTAAATCATATAAACCAGCCACTAGGGATCACTATCCAGTGTATCTTTCATGCCGGTCCCAAGCCTGGGTAAATGGTGAGGGTTGTGTCTGGAAGGGTATCTGACGTAAAACACTTTGCCAAAACTAAGATGCGAGTTCATCTAACCGACATCACCGTTAGTCGAAGACCACAAGGAGGGAAAAGAGTGAGGAGACAAGAAGAGAG
>JAVSBU010349143.1:0-10163 GCA_033118015.1 Loricariichthys derbyi
GATACAAAGCTGTAAGGATTTCTTTGACCAAGAAAACTTCAACATGGACATGCCCATGGACATTGATGAAGCTGAGGACATTAGACAACAGGCACCATGCTGGAATTTTGAGGTGAGGCCTGCATGAAGCGCTCTAGCGTTTTTATACCAACTGTACTGTTGCCCGTTTGTAACGCTGCTTTAACCGGGAGGTGACATATAGAACTGCGTACTGTCCATTAGCGCCGCCGTTTTGATCGCCTCTGTCTCTGGTTAAAACTCCATTGGGTACGTCAGTGAGGGCTCTATACACCGTTAATTAGGGATACAATGCCAGCTGCCGAATAACGGCGGTATAAACTGCAACAATACAGGAAGGGAAAGGATGAAACGGGGATTAAAAAGTATCAAATGCCGTTGTTCACATTGTCTGCATCGTCACTGGTCTTCTTCGGGAGCGCTCCCGGAATTATTCAACATGTATGGAATAATTTTTACCACGATTCCTGGTGAAGCCGGAACTAAGCCACGCCCCCTAGCGCCGGTGTTAACAACGATGTTTGATCCTTAAGAAGGCCCCGGAGGAGCCAAAAACTCTTCAGGGACGCTTCCGGGAACTCTTACTGTCTATGTGTAAACAGGGCTTAATAGGAGCAGTGAAACATGGAGTTCTGCCCCTCCTGGCAATGAGGTAATTCAATGAAAGCCACACAAGATCTGGAAACTGCAAAGAGAACAAACAAACTTTTTAACGGGTGCGGTTAGCCCACCTGGACTTGTACTCTGGTGCCAGGAACTTGTACTGTTCCCTCGGTCAGACAGACCACAGCAACCTTGATTCATAGTACCAGTAACCCAGAACCATCTCTTTGCCAGAGCCTATCATCAAAGGCGCCAGAATCCCAAAAGGCCATTCCTCAAACCAGAGTGTATTTGATGGTCCATATTCTAAACATTTCTGGTCCAAGCCCCGATCATGTTGATTGGAGTCGACATTCTGGGTTTTTGGCAGCATTATATCCATGTTCAGATGTTCAAAAATACTTAGAAGTTCATATATTGTCAAAGTGTCAAACTTTGAATATTGTGATCCATACAATTTCTGATATCTACCAGGCAGATTCCTAAGTGTCAGTGCTCCTTGGAATGCTGGGGTTGACTGGTTTGAAGAGTCAAAATCAAAAGTAAAGGACGGTAACACCATCTAATTAAAATGTTTTCAATGTTTAATTAAACCAGGAAATATAATTTTATAGTTTTAATATATAGCTGTTAGCTGTAATTCAACATGTAAAAACTTATCTCACCTAAAGGTAAGTTTAACGTGAAACAAGCAAGGCTGAGCTTATGAAAGCAAAAGAAAATTTATTAATACTACTGAGATCATATCTTTTATAACCTGGAAGAATCTTTTATCTGAAGTCAAAAATGCTTTTCAAGATCCAAAAGAATGTCGCAATAAGTAGAAATGAATTTATAACTGAATTAGCTGAAAAGCATGTTATTCAACCTGACCATAGATATCTAATGTTTGATAGCTGTGTGTCAGTACGTACTGAATAGATTCAATGTCAGTAATATTAAAAATATATGTATTCTGGGAAATAATCTTTACCACAAAATCGTGGGATTTTATTCACTGGCTCAGCTTGTTCTTCTGAAATATTAGTGCAACCCAATATCATACAGAACTGATAAGGTGTGGATTACATTTTAAATTAAAGTGTGTGTTTAAAATAAAAATCCTGGCATCTATGCTAGAGTAACAATGCTGCTGATAGAGGAGCAAGGGTTTATCTGATTATTATTCAGGTAAAAAAACTATTTTTGATGAAAATCAGGACAAATCATGACCCCATATGTTAAAATCCTTTCTGTGCTGTTATTCTTTCTGCAGTCATTTTCTTTCAAGATTATGAGATGGCCAAATGCATGGTGTACAATCAAGCATCGTTCATTTTTAACCCATTTATGATGTTTCAGACTGTGAGGTTTGGGAATGTTCTGTATGTACCTGCATCAACAAACTGATATTATACAGAATAAAGTTTAAGCATACAGTATTTCTTCATTATGGTACATGTCGACAATTTGCAAATGAAATGTTACTTAATTTTGAGGGGACGTTGCATCGGCTCGGTGAGTAGCACCCGTCTCACCGTAAGAAGGTCCTGGGTTTGATCCCAGGTGGAACGACCTGTTCTGGGTTGAGTCTGCAGGTCCTCCCCATGGCTGCAGGGGATTACTCCGGGTGCTCCGGTTTCTTCCCACAATCCAAAGACATGAACGTTGGGTGAATTGGAGACACTAAATTGTCCATGACTTTGCTTGATATTGAATTTGTACTGATGTAATACATGTATCGATTTAACCTTGTTCCTGTCATGAATATGTGTGTATCTGCTGATGTGACATTAAATAAAACAAAGAAACCTGATCTGACAATATCAGTTCATCTTATTATTAATAAGCAATATTACTGCATTTCATATATCATCCTCACCTTACTTCACAGTTTGGTTTGGTTTGGTTTGATTAAAATGAAGCCTGGTACAATGTTTCCATAAGAGTGGTTCATTTGAACAAGCTTGATGCACACCAAATAATTGGACCGAGACCCCATGAATAAGAGGGTCTCAGTCTGCTTCCAAACAAACTCTCTTGTGGTTTGATTAATGTATGAATATAGCGTGGACCAAAGACACATGAAATAACTAAACACAGGATGAGCTTACAAGAAGCAACCAAAAAAAAAAAAATGTAACTTCACGAATATGATTTAATCTTGTCATGATGCAGAAAGAAGGACCTAAATGCACGGGAGCAGACTAAAGGGGGCACTGAAAACTGTGCTAGGAATGAGGGGTGGTGACTATGGGAGGTGCACTCTCACCCTACTCTGTCTATGGCCCTAGCGGTTACCTCGGACCTCCTGGTTCCTACTCTGCCTCCCCCCTTTGGCGGGAGAGCTGGTACCTCTTTCCTTGAATAACAGGGCAACAACCCTTAATGTTCCCTTAATGCCAGATGTTCCCTTAAAGGGAGATGGAGACCTGACCAACAGGGTGAGGTGGAACACAGAATAGGAAACAACGCTAAAAAGACCAAGCTGAAACCAAAATGGCCAAAGGGGAAAAAGCACACTAAGAAAGAGAGTCAAAGCTAGAGAAAAACGAAACTGAAACTCAAGGAGGTGAAAAGTAAGCAACGTGCAGAATGAAAACTGAAAACACTATCAAAACCTGAAGCCAAACATGAGCAAAAAATACTGAAAACAAACGGGAGAGCAAATACTGAAACTAGGCACAGAAATATGAAGATGAACACAAAATAGGCACAGGATGAGAAAACAACCGGCGATTGACGGCAGTCAAGGACGCGACGAGAAACTGTGTCAAATGCCAGGCTTAAATAGACACCTGTTTCTCATCGGCCTTGATTGCTTCTCTTGCAGCTGCATGTCCTCGTTTAGATGCTGCCGCTCTGGGATCAGGGCAATCATTGTGCCTACTCTGCCCTCTAGTTGCCAAACGAGAGCCGGCAGCACGCCTGCTGACAAATATAGCAGGTATTAAACAAAGGTAATTGTGGTTTTGTTTAAAAAATGTATTTGATTCCTTCATTTTAAAGGCCACTCAAGCATTTTTCTTCTTGTTATATTAACTAATTTGCCCATTACACATAGATACTAGCGTCCCACCTGTTTGCTGTCTCCATAGTGTATACATGTGCATCATGGAGAAATTATATCGTAGCAGCTCTTTGTGACTTATCAGCTGGTAAAATTCACAACACCAATATTTTCAGAATTACTATGAACACGTTTAGTCCAGTATACAGTATTGTTTTTAACTTATTAAAGTTCAGTGGCAAAACATTATTCATATAATAATTAATATGACAATTTTGTAACCTATTTTGGTATGATGTTAAGAATGTCAATGCTATGTGAACCAGGACTGAAATACGACTATGTTGGCTTTCTGCAGTTTTTGCAGAAAACCACCTCAGACGTCTAAAACCCTGTTTACACATAGACGGTGTAAACACATTCGCTGTAGTTCCGGCTGTTTTCGCGGTGGAGAGGGGTGGAGCAATTTGGCTGGAGTTTTGACGGCCGTACTATCTGCAAATAGGCAGATAAAACGCCGCTAAATCCGCTGAATAAAGCAATGTTTTGACACCGTAGCATCCGGCACACATCAGGCAACGGCGGTTAATACCCAGTTCTATCCCTTACAATCACAGGTTAAGATGCAGGTGAGAACGGCGGTGTTCTGCTGCCGCCGATAATGCCCTGTGTACTGCTGGTTAATACCCAGGCAAACAGGGTAAATCCTGCTTTACCCCAGGATCATTTGTCTATTAGGCACCGCCCCTAGAGTATCCAGTGTAAAAGGCTGGTTCTGCACACATTTTCATCATTCTGGAGTTGCCCAATGCACAGGTCATACCGCCACTTTGGCAGAAAATCCAGGTAGGCGATCTCAGTGATACTCACATTCCTAATATCTGGAGCTTCTTTGGTGATGTCTGGAGCTTCTGGTGATTGTTGTGTCGTTTTCTGGCCGCAAGTGAGGCCTGCATGCAGCGTGCTTGTGTTTTTATACGGATCGCCCCCTTATTGGCCGTTTGTAATGCCGTTGTAACAGGGAGGTGGCGTATATCCGCTAGCGCCGCAGTCTCGACAGCCTCTGTCCCCATTGTGTACGCCAGTGAAGGCTCTATCGCCATTCTATATGCGGTTGAATAGGGATACAACGCCAGCCGCCGAATAACGGCGGTGTAAAATGCGGCACTACAGGAAGGGAAAGGATGAAAACATGTTGAATAATTTTATCGACGGTTCCCGGTAAAGCTGGAACTAAGCCACGCCCCCTAGTGTCGTCGTTAACAATGGCGTTTGATCCCTAATATGGCCCGGAGGAGCCAAAAACTCTTCCAGGACACTTCCAGGACTTCAGACTGCCCTCCATATTGCTGCATAACATCTACTCATACACCATTGAAAGCATTAACATGGTTATCACCACAGCCTGGTTCAGGAACAGGACCAAACAGGATAGGCAGACCCTCCAGAGAGTGGCACGATCAGCTGAATGTATCACCCAGACCGAGCTTCCTGACCGGAAAATTATCTACAGCAAGCAGTGCTGGATCAAAACCAGGAAGATCCTGAAAAACCTCAGCCTCTCCAACCATGGACTCTTCTTCTGTTACACTCCAGGAAACACTTTTGCACCGTGAAGGCAAACACAAAGAGAATGAGGAGGAGTTTATTTTCGCAAGCTGTCCGGACCCTGATTGGGAACCGTCTGGCTGACCACACACAGTCTCTCTGATACAGTGCCTCCAAGTAGTATTCGACCCCCTGTAGATTTTGTAGGTTTACACATTTGGAGTTAACTTAGCATTAGACTGTAGATGGGCCTGGATATGTGAAATGCACTGCAGCAAAAGAAGAATGTTATTTCTGTTTTTCATGTTTACCAGAGGGCCAATTATTGTTCAACCCCTCACATCACCAGAATTCTGTTTGAATCCCTCAAGTATTAAAGCTACATTCACACATACACGGTTGCGGCTGAGTTAACCGAGATTTGGCTTACCAAAGCTTCTGAATTGTATCCTGGAGTGTTCCTGTAAAATCTGGATGCTTACAAAATAAACGGTGATGGGCGTGGCCTAGACCAGGAAAAAAATCTCGGTTGCACAAAAAGTTGCAACATATTGAATAATTCCGGGAGTTTTTGCCGGAACCATAACATTACGTAAGGACCGTATAGACGACCTGGAAAGATGTGAGCCTGCCTCTCCTTCCGAAAGGCAACAGGTCTTTACTAAATGCTTACTGGATAACCAAAAGTCAACCTGTAGGTTAGGGTGACCAGATTTTCAAAGCTAAAAACCTGAATGCTTAAATTTTACTGAAAATGAAAGTAAGCCATATCCTTAGTTGTTGTGATGAAAGAGTAATTTTGTACATTACTGGTTATTACCAGTAGGGGTCGTTATATGACCACGTAAAGTAAAATGTGGCATTACGTCACAGACATGTGGAGCGTTTTAATTGGTCTATTTCCATTGTTATGACATCATTGTGATTGAGATCACTGTACTGTAACTGTATATGGTTGAAATGACAATAAAAACCAATTGAACTTGATCTCTGTCGGTCTCTGCCTAGGGGGCGGAGCTAAATTCGCATATTTTCCTGACCTTCCTAAATGCTACCCTTTTATACGTACGGTTTACCTCCACATCCGTACTGTTACCCCTTTATATACCTTAATACCGCATTGACCGTCAGCTTTATCGAAAATGAACCGCTTTATCCGTTTCCCTTCCAACCCGGTTAATTACAGGAAAAACGGTATAACCGTACGTTTAAAAGGGTTGACCTGCTTTGCCTGGATTCCACCTCATTTAACCGGGATTTTTGCAGGTAAAGCCGGAAAAGGCTCATCTCGGTTAACTCGGCCGCAACCGTGTGTGTGAGAACATAGCATAATATGCTAGCCTGGCACACTGGAGATCCAAGTGTGCAATGGTAAATTCAACAGAGAAATTCACTTTAAAGGGCTGCTAAGACATCCCATTCAAACACAAGAAACACAACACTGATTAGCACGATCTCATTTTGACCCACAGTATTATTAGGTACATCTTATTGGAAACAACATTATGCTAGCTTAATTAGCTAGAGTCCAAATGAATGTACTACCCTTATCACTTCTGTTCACTCTAAACTAATAGTGCTTAATGTGTATAATTGTAGGGAATAGTGATTAGGAGACCATGTGGGTTGTGATTATAGTCAAGCAGCAAAAATGTGATTAAAAATGTGCACTGAAAGAAATCGATCACTGTTTAAGTATTATTAAGATTTAGCACTTTACCTCACATTATGCTTTTTTGGGAAATGTGTGCAATTTGTAAAAATGGGGCAATGTAACTACGAACATTAATATAAATTAATGTTTTAAAATACATTCAAACTGCAATGCTGAGGGTCTGTACAATGGTGCGGCATGAATCTGTTCCAAGTGTGAGAGTTTCTGCACCAGTGATAGTCGTAAAATATACGGGAAAGGTTTTTGTAGACGCACTGAAGACTGGGTTTTAATTACGTTTTTTTTCCTTCTTATTTCCATTGTATTTCTGTTCTCTCTATTGTAATGACTTGTTGTTGCTCTAGGCCTGCCTTCAATAGTTAGGCTGTTTATTGTGCAAAAATAATATTCAAATACCCATTATTCTTTTTTTCAAAATTCCAACCTTCTGGCATTAAGACATAAGAAAAATGTAATTGTTGTAGTCAGTCACAATTGCTTTTTTTTAGATGGAGTAGCGGAAAAATAATGGAATCATGAGAAAACTGCACCATTAGTACTTTGTTGCATCACCTCTGGCTTTTATAGCAGCTTGACTTCTCTGAGGCGTGAACTTGACTAATGACAAACAGGATTCTTCATCAGTCTGGCTCCAACTGTCTTTTATTGCTGTTGCCACATCAGCTTTGCAGGTTGGAGTCTTGTCATTTTTTTTCATCAGAGATTTTCAACTGGACTGATATCAGAACTAGTTGCAGGCCATGGCAGTAAAATGATATGACATTATAAGGAAAGTTTTCACATCCTTTCCTCCGTCTTCCTGAAAAATGAAGTCCTCATCACCATACATCCTTTCAGCTAATGGAATAAGTAAAGTGTCCAAAATTTCAGTATAGACTTCTATGGCATTCATTGATAATGTAATGCCTTTACCTGACCTGCAAGCCCATATAATCTACGACTATGGAAATTGTTCGAAGACCTCAGGAAGGCTTCAATGAGGACTGCGTGCAAGGTGTGGTTCAAGCTTGAGGAGGGTCTGTGATGTTCCAGGGGTGGTTTAATTACATGGAAATGGGTCAGTTTGGTTGAGGTGACAGTAAATTTGAATTTGTTGCGAAAAAAATATTCCTATTCTTGTATTGGTGAGGTGACAGTTCTTGCATTCACATGAATGCAAATGCGATTGGCACGATGAACATTCAGGAGTAGTCAAACACAAAGACTAGCCCTTGAAGTCCCTAGATGTGAGAGTAAATTTAACATGTAAGGGAAGGCATCCACAAAATCTGGCCGAACTGCACAATTCTTTGATGCGAGAGTGGTCTACATCCAGAAAATTGTGCATTCCGTGCAAAATTATACGATATTAGGTATGGTTTAGGATGAAGTGACTATTTTTCCCCGGTGAGTATATGATTCATATGGCCATTACTAAAACTATGGTGGCCTAGGATTTTTGAACAGTACAATATATTTACATTAATGGCATTTAGCAGATGCCCATATCCACAGCGACTTACAATTGATTTCATCTTACAACCCAAGCGATTGTGGGTGAAGGAACTTGCTCAAGGACCCAACAATGGCAGCATGGCAGAGATGGGATTTGAACCCTGGACCTTAACCACTAGGCTACCACAGTCCCTCGGTATATCTAAAACATTGACATGCATCAGTTCTATGATGTAATTAATGGTGTTAATCAATTGATCTGAGTTGTTACATGAAGAAAATCTGTGCAGAGATCCAATCCTTGTTTGCTTAAGTGTAAAATTTTCTCGGAGATGTCTCAACATATCCGCAAAAAGTGTTTGTTGTGCAGAAATGCTTTCGCTTTCTCTCTTGCAAAAGGGTGAAGTTTTTCTCTCGGCTTTCCCACCGGGTATTTTAATCTGGTTTATTTATGACCCAGCAATTGTCGAGAAGATAGCGAGTCTTGTGATTTTGCTTAGAACGCCTCGTCTCCCCTCATCTCTTCACCAGCTCACAGTTCGTAACCCTGCTGTGTCTCATTACTGCTTTAGAGCAAAAGGCCACTGTCTGAGATTTATCCACCCTGAAAGCACCAGAGGTGGCAGGGCTGATACTGCTGAGGTGACCAGAATACTTAAGTAATGGATGGATTGTGGTTGATTCTGAATGTCAGCCAGTAAATCTTCAGCATTAGAGGCTGGTAACGATCTGTCAGATGACTTATGTAACATTGTAAACATCATTATTCTGTTTAATTTGGAACAGCTCTGAATGATGTATACAGACCATGGAAATCTGTATTGGCTGTTCAGTCAATACTATAAACTTTGGCTCAATGTGACTGGTGTCCAGTGACTGCTGGACTGTATGGGTGCTCGCCTCTGGCTATGCTTGGTCAGGCCAAATCGTTGTAGTTGGGGTCATTGTAGTTGAGGTTATGCATTTTTATTTATTTTATTCTTTTTTTTTTAAATCTCCAGTGGTCCTCTGGGATGATGGCTGTGGTCATGTGACACAGTCCAGGACTTCCCTCTTTACAGATGGATCCCACAGGTTCAATTAAGGCCATGTTATATCAAGGTTATGTCGTGTCGTAAAAAAAATTACGAACACTGTTGCTTTTAGGGCATTAATGCAGTGAGTTAATAAATTGAAAGGCACTTAATCTCATTTCATTCTCATTACATTCAAAATGTTTATTTGATTCTTCATTCTTAACATGCGCATGCAAGAGTTAAACTACAGAAACCCTCCATTTCAACTTTCTATATTCTTGTCCTTGCAAATATAAGATGCAGTAGCATTCATTAGGTTTCCTCTGGTTCTGTTAATGGTAGACTCCAGAACTTTAACATTAGCCAATGTGAGGGAGGCCTTTAGTTGCTTGGAAGTTCCCGAGATTCCCTTTATGACCTCACAGACTATTACACACCTTGCTCTTAGAGTGAGTGATCTTTGTTGGCCGGCCGACTAAAGGTGACCTTGAACTTTTTCACTTTGTGCATAGTTTTACTCTGGATTGGTGGGGTCTGAACTCTTTATAGGTGGTTTTATAACCATTTCCAGTCTGATGAGCATTTTTATGGAGTATCCTGAAGCTTTTGTCAACGGTGATTTGCTTTTTGTTGCTGTTCGTTTTATTTCTATTATCACCCGTACTTACGTCTGTCCAGTGTTAGATGTTGTTGTTATCTAACTGTAAGCATCTTTGGATCCTTGAAATTCGCTATATAAATGTCATTTTTTATTATTATTATTATTATTACCAAATACATTGGTGGGTTCCAGCCATCTGGAAGCTTTCTTACCACCCAGAGCCCTTAACAGCTCCTCTCTGAACTCTTCCCCACATTCTTCCTTCCTCAGCTTCCACCA
>JAVSBU010349181.1:0-10162 GCA_033118015.1 Loricariichthys derbyi
TTCCATCCTTTTACTATTGTTCATAGTCTATAAAGTCACGATTGTGGAAGAAGGACTTAAGTTCAGGGGGCTAACAATAGAGGGCCTAAACGAGTATGCTGAGTGTGGAGCAGTCAAGACAGCGGTGGGTACCTTCTGACCCTAGGGCCCTAACGGTTACCTCGGCCCTCCTGGAACCTATTCCACCTTCCCGAAAAAAACCCAAGCTGAGAGAGAACGAAGCAGATCAAGATGCAAGGAGAGAAAAATACCAGAAACAGTTGAATGATGTATAATCCTAATGAAAGCTGAGGAAAAGACGCCAACTGCAGTGACGCATGAAGCAGCCAAGGACGCGATGAGGAACTCTGCAGTCATTATATGGACGCTCGTGCAGGTGTTCCTTGTCAGGGCTAATTACTTCATGTGCCTGTGTGAGCTTGTGCGGTCCTGCAGGCTCTGACCTCTAGTGGTCACAGAACTGGAACTACGCCTTCTAGCAACCATTTTGGCAAATAAACCACAACTCAAAAACTTTTTTAAACAATATTTCTGGCATTACAAAAATCAATTATTAATTATGCAACATCCTGCTCCTTTTTCTTAAACAATTGTCTTAATGTAATTAATTTTAAAGTGTACACATAATATCATTGCACGAATGAACATTATATATAATTTATAACATAAAAGCCCTCCTGACATTTGGGCATATGGAATGCCGATAATGGTGTGACGGACGAGACAAGTCACAAATCAGACACAATTCGTCAGGTCGTTGAGCCTTTGGCTCCATGTCCCATCTGGAGTAGCATCCATGATCTCTATGGATTCCTCATTAGCAGAGCGTCAGTAACAGAATCTGATTAAAGTCGCAGATTTACAATCATCCTCCCTAATCAGATCCCAGAGAGGAACAACGACACATCAACATGTAAATCACCTGTGATTCACACATGGTGCACTAAAGAGCCTTCCAAACTGTGGAAGGAAATGAAGATAAAGGGCAGAGTTTCACCTTTTATTCGTTGTTAAAGTGGCTATGTCACAAATCCCCTCAGAGCTTTATGAGCCTCTAATTAATTATAGCTAAAAGGTCAACGCTATCACAAACAACAGGGAAACGGTGGGTTTAATAAGATCTAATCCGTCCAATTTGGCCACAAAACCCAGCGTGCTTGGACGACCATGGTATCAAATGAGCCTGAAACTGCTAAACAGCTTTTTTCTTTACCTAAATATAGATATTCTTCTACTAGAAAACCAGCCATGTAGTTCATTTCTACCAATCAACTGCAGAGAAAACCTTTATTGGGAGTTCATATCTTAGATTAGCCTTAATTATCTGCAATTAATTTGATATGTTTACCTTTAAAAAACCCACACATATCCTCCACCCTCTCTTTTTTTTGACAGTGCACAACATCGATTGTTCATAAGATTATGTGTTGTCCTGGCCTCCAAATTCAGCAAATCCAGGGTGCATTTCCCATTCAGTGAAGAAGGCCAGCACTGAAATAACATGGAGTGATTCATTGTTAAACGAACTAACATCTGAATTAGGACTACTTCCTAATAATTGCTGTTTCCTTTTTGTGACTGAATTCATGTTATTAACCATCAACCATAATACAATTACACCAATAGTAATATAAATAGAAATTGTTTTTTAATTAAAATCAATTAAAAATGGTTAATGATAGTAGAAAAATGTTTTTAAAGGATGAATCTGCAAATTTATATCTACATAAATCCACAAGTATCACAGTTACTAATACTTGCTGTTTGAATCCTAGTAGCGAAGCTGAATTTCTCGAATGCACAGACCTGACGCTTTCATTTTCTATTTTTTCATAATACATTGAAAGCTCTCAGGGATTAAGAGCTGATTCATTAAAGTGCTGTTCAGATTTCTCTGCTGCCTCTTCTCATATACGCTTGTAATAAAGACTAACTGCATAACATGTCTTAGAAATATGACACTGATTAGCAGGAGTACTAAACAATAAAAAACTTATTTTTGTTATTTTGGCATTTATTTCCTTTAATTTGTCAACCTATCAATGTAAGTGAAACGCTATTTAACCTCTGAGCATATCATTTAACACATTTTTAACAAAAAAACAGTATACTAAGAGCTGAATCATCATGTCATTCATCCAGTTTGCTGTACCGTGGAAAAAGCGAGCTGGACGTGGGCGTGAAACTCCTGCTACCACAAGACTGTTGCAGAGGTTGAGCCTCAGGGCGTCAAGAGGCGTAGGCGTCTGTATAAAGTATTAATCTTATCTGTATCAAAACTACCGGATAAAAAACTTCTCAAAGTACAATACAATCTCATAAGGCCCCGCCCCCATCACATTTTCTGTGTTACCTTCCAACAAATGAAAGAAAAGATTACAAAACCGTTAAACATTAAAACCAATTTCTTTGCTCGGTGGGATCTCAGAGCCGTGAGCTCAGAGTTACCGTAACCCAATCTCTGCAAAGGTCACAACAATAAGAGTCCGTGAAAGAGGTCAAACCACAGCCAGACGCCGTTAATGCAGGAGAATGTATTACCATAATTCAATATCCTGCTGGCACAAGTCAGGAGAGGAGAACCAGGTTATGCAAAGAGTACACAAGAAGCTCAAGCACTGATGCATCTACAAGCCCAAACAGGACTAATGTGAAACAACATGAGGGTGAAGCAGGAATAAAGAGAAAGGATAAGAATAAAGGTTCCTTTAAGACGAATTTTGGGATGAACTCTCTCTCTGTCTCCCACTGTTTTTTCCTCCTCATAGAAATGTGAGCTAAAGATGATTGGAGCCGATCTAATCTCTGATTCTGTTAGCTCTTCCTGATGGTTTCCTCTGTCCTGATCAGGAGGACGTAGATAACTCTGATGGAGTGATCCTCCTCACTAGGACCGCTACATTTTTTGTAGAACAATAACGAAAACTTGCTGAGGAAAGTTTTTCTCATTAGGCCTGTTTTTCCCTTACAACAGTAATGGGTCAGATGAGGATTTGCACCAACAATGTTTAAATTTAAGAAAGGACAGGAAAAGGGCAACAAAGAAAAGTGAGCTTAAAGGGGAAGGAGAAAGTTAGCTATATAAAGAATATAAAGAAGAGACTGGCAGCTTTAGTTTCCAAGCTTTTCTCATGTTTAAATCGTTCCATTTACAATAAGAATATTAATTACGGATCTGATAATAGTTTCTATAGAGAGAACAGACAGCAGATGATTCATCAACCAGTGTTGTTTATGAAAAAGTGCACCGTTCCTTTTCTTGGTTTTGACCCCCTACATAAAATCTGCATCATCCTGACATACTTAATTTGCTATTTCTTAAAGTTCCTATTTCATATTCTAATTAAGATTCGAGTCTGGCTGCATATTAACAGGTGATTTACATGTGAAAAATGAGCTAAAAAAGATGCTACTCAAAGAAAAACAGATATTAGGAAAGTTTGATTTTGGAAAGACAGAAAAGATGAGATTTCAGCATCTCATACATTATTTTTTGTGTAAACACCATTGTTTGGTTTAGGAGCTCTATTCAATTACAGATCATGGTTAAGCTTTAATGAATGATTTATAATATTACTATGATTTTATTTATTTACGTTGTCCTGATCCTGAACGTTTTCTAAGTGAATAAAACGGCCCTGAGGAGAGGGAACATCAGCGACCAAAGGAATGTGGAGACAAAATAATACACGAGTTTGGATTAATATATTTTGCCTTTAACGTGATTAAGACCGAGTCCCGCGTTCGGTAATCTTCACCGCAGCTCCACCTGTGATAGCTCCGCCTCCATTGCTGCGCCTCAAACCCAATGAGGGTGAGCAGCAAAGCCAGGTGTCATTTCAGTAGCTTTTCACTTTGCGCTTATGGGAACTGGTGTGCCATATTTCCCCTGCTTTCTCCTGCTAGATGGAAGGCTGTCTGAGATACGTCAGTCTGTAGAGGATGCTCAAACTCATCTTTATGCAAATATGAAGCCATCTGCCATTTCTGCCTCCGAGCCAAAATACAAATCAGTCACGTTCTTGCCTATTTCAGGACCAATTTGTGAGTTCCTCTCTGCTGGCGGGGGAACATGAGACCGACTGACTGACGGTCTTATATAGGAGAGGTCGGTAATCCGGCTTTAATACATGTATTAAGGAGGTACAGTCTGTAAAAATGACAGTACAACAGGGCTTAATGTGGGTCACACGAGGGCTGCTGGCTGGGAACGAGTCACTAAGGTGAATGAATTAGCATTCAGTTGTTGATTATTAGCTTCACAACTGACTTGACTGGCTGTAGATCAGCAAGTTAGGAGCCTGATATTGCCACAGACAACTAAGCAAATCTTTAATTTGACTCGCTCCTCCTGTGTTCAGAATGTCACTGTTTGAATCAGTGAATCATTTAATCACAATTTTGTTTATCTGGTAGTGTTCTATTCAATGAATCATTTGCACAACAACGACATTCAGTTCCCTGTTGTGCAGACACATTATTTGGTCGTAATTGAATTCATATATCTCTTATTATAAGAAACATATTTTAAATCATTCAAGGTTTTTTCATTAGCAGCAAGAACTAAGTGAATCTTTCACTTGATTCAGTCCTGGCAGGTTCAGCGGGTTGCTTTTTGATTCAATAAATCTTTAAGTCACTGCCACTATACGTACAGAACTAGTGAATCATTTGCTCTTTTGCAGAGTCTGAATTGGTCAATTGTTGTCTGAATCAATGAATCGTTTGGTCATCAGCAGTTTTAATTGATGAATCAATTACTCACTGTCCTTGTCTGAATAAGTGAATCATTTGCAATTGAAATTAGGGAATTGTTTATTTGCTGTTTCTGTCTTAATCAGTGAATTGTTTGCTCATTTGCAGAGTTTGAATTGATGAATAGTTTAGTCACTGTCCTTGTCTAAAATCAGTGAATCATTTACTTAGTATTTGAATCGTCTGGTCATGACTGAGATTCACTTCTCACTTGTTTGTCAGGTCAGTGTTTGATTCAGAGACTCGTTTAATCACAACTTAGGCTATGTTCACATAAATCCCGGTTTTCTCACCAAATCAGATTTTTTAAGTTGTTCTTTTTAATGTGACCCATATCCGACGTTTATCTGAACAGCTTGCACTCTTAAACCGAAGCGCAAAAGAGCAATGCTTCATCTGACCAGACATAAACAATCAAAATGGAGTCAGCAGTAACAGGAAATCACCCCACAAAAGGCGAATCATTTTATCGTAAGTGTTTAAATTGGCAAATTCCTTGGTTAAGACATTTTTTTTTAACTCAGCACTGTTGCTATGGAAATGAGCTTATTATTTCTCATATTTGAATGGCGATGTTTCCACACCTTGAAGCCCGTTCATCAAATCCAGATCCTTACAAAGACACACTGAAATAAGACAAGAGCCTTTTATGTCGATAGATTCTTTAGTTTTGAAAGAGGCATTTGAAGCTGTGATCAAAAGCATTTCTCTTATTCATGTAGGTTTATGGGGAGATGAAAAGGGAGGGTTTTGTCCTTGATGAAATGATGAAACGATTTTACAAACTTGAATGTGACATGAAAGCATAATAATAATATGCTTAATAATAATAATAATAATAACAACAACAACAACAACAACAACAATAATAATAATAATAATAATAATAATAATAATGCTGAAATTACCTGCATGATCAGCCTTTTTAAAGCAAATATAAGCTTCTCATTACACGATCCAGCAATAACAGTCCTAAATTCAGACCCAGAAAAAACTAAGATCCATCAATAATCTTCAGTGATAATGGATTCTGCTCCATTTATCTAGCATGGAGGTGGATTTTGTCTTTTTTAAAAAATGAACACAAAGTTTGTGTCCGGTTGAGCCCAAATACATCAAAACACTTTTAAACAAATGATTCGTATGATAATGTAATATTCGGTGTGATTTAGACCTGAATCTTATATCTGGAATTATTCAAAATTGATGATGGAGGTTTTAATTAATCCAGAATGAAATCTGACTAAGATCCTGTCCGATGGGTCCACAATTCCACCACAAATCTGATCAAGGGATGGTCATGAAAGGGTTCACAAACTTTCCCTCATGGAACCGTGCAGTGACTTGAATGAACTGAACGTCTGACACAATGAGAGAACATCAGAGTCCATGGATTTGGCCAAAGCTTGGTTCTTTTCTTATGCATGGCATGACCAAAGGAACAAAACCCTGGACCTTGGAGTCTCAGGTACAACATGACAAATTCACCAGCGTCACAAGCTCAAACTACTCAAACCAATTCGCAAAAATAGAACAAAAAATATAGAGAAATGGAAAGGGTAGAGGTTTTGAACAAAAATCCTCATTCCTCTCCTCCCTCATGTCCATCTGGTCCCATTAATGTAAAACCAAGCAGCAACTTTTATGAAACAAATACATGAAGCCAGTGCACAAACATTCCAATATCATCAGAATTTCATACAGAAAATGATCCTCTGTCCACTTAACAACCTCTGACTTCTGAAATAAATTCATTAGAATAAGCAATTTCAACATATGTGTGATCACCTGAAAGATGTATTTATTTATATTATAATATTTAACGTTATATCAATAGCTATTCTTGACAGGAGCAAGTTTACACCAGGCCAATTTAAAGCAGCCAATTAACCTAACACACACCTTTGAACTGCAGGAAAAAGCCAAAGCACCAAGGACCCACATGGACACAGGAAGAACATGCAAACTCCACACAAGCCGAGCTCGAGGTAGGGATCAAACCTGGGATGAAAGATATTCAAATGAACCAAAAAAGACCAAAATGATTCACTGATTCAAACAATGACTCACTGAAGAAAAAGTGCAAATCTTAGTCATGATCAAATGATTCAATGATTCAAACACTAATTCTAAACAGGCCTTATTCATGATTAACTAGTTCACTAGGTAAAACCCAAACTCTAAAAACGAAAAGTGCAAATCTCACTGTAACCAAACGATTCAGTGATTCAAACATTGACATGGTGACACGGCAGCGCCGTAATGGCAGCAGCTCCTTTAGTTCTCTCTTGAATTGAAGAAACGCAATTTCATTCAGCTATTGTTTGAATGACATTAAATCTCATTCATTCATTCAAATAGAAAAAAGAAATCTCAGTCATTAACAAATGATTCTCTGTTTGAAACACTGACTCATTGAACAAATGAAATATGAATCCAAGCTATGACAAATGATTAATCGATTCAAAAACCGATTCACTGAAAACAAGGGGGAAAATCTTAGTCATGATAAAATGATTCACTGCTTCAAACAAGAAATGAGCAAGCCTTACTCATTATTTTTAGTTCATTAAGTCTAACACTAATGCAATGAAAAACAGAGGCGAAAATCTCACTGCACTAAAACAAGTCTCTATTTGAAATACTAACTCGCTGAATAAAGGAAATGTGAATCCAAGCCATGACAAATGATTGACTGATTCAAACACTGACTCGCTGAAGAAAAAGTGCAAATCTTAATCATGATCAAATGACTCACTGATTGAAATACTGATTCAAAACAAGAAACGAGCAGCTCTTGTTCATAATTAAACGGTTCATTAGGTAAAAGCTTAAACTAAAGAGAAAGAGACACAAATCTCACTGCACTCAAACAATTCTTTATTGAAACATTGACACATCCAACAAAGAAAATATGAATCCAAGCCATGATTAACTGATTCAAATACTGAATCATTGTGCAAAAAAGTGTAAGTCTTGTAAGTCTGAATGATTCACAAATATGTTTTTGTGAACAAATGAGAAGTCATAACAAAATGATTCACTGATTCAAACCCACAGATCATAGAAGATTTAAACACTAAACAATTCAAATGGAATCAATTGATTTGAATCAAACACTAGCTCTACAGCAGACAGAAGCAAATCTTGGTTAGAAATGATTCATAGATCAAAATAATGACTTGCAGGTATCTGAGCTAAAGATTCATTACTTCACAAGGAAGACTGAGAGACAGATTTAGTCTGTTGTCATAGCCAGTCCCAGTCTCCACTGCTAAACTTCCTAATCTGCTTATTTGGTGATCTAGAACAAGTCAGTGTCGAGAGATATTGTGATGCAGAAGCTGAAGAAAAGGGAAAAAAACCCGACTCATTCATTTTAGTGACTAATTCACCACATATGTGAAATGAAACAGAATCCAAAATTACAAGCCACCAGACACCATCAGCGCAGAACTTTTTCACCTCTTTAAAACGTCTGACATTTCTCTCTAATGGCGTATTTACTGAAGAAAATGTCAAGCTGCATTATGCTGGAAAATAATGGCGTTCCTCGCGGCGGATGGCTTCTGCAGAGCAAATCCGTCTCTGAGCGGTCCTGAGATTCAGACCAGCGCTAGCCTGAAGCACTCAGGATGAGGGACGAGCAAAATCAGCAGAGCACGACCTGGATAAAGCTCGGTATTTACTCTGTTTGCACACAGCGTGCAGTGTGAATCCGTACCGAGCGACGCAGTTAATGCAAACTTCATGAAGGATTGTGATTCTGCACGAGAGGAGCACATGAATCACCTCTGAATCAGCATCCTGGTAGCTAAATGTTCTGCTCTGCTGCTGCTTCCATAGCGACGGACGTGGCTCTAATACAAGATTCACATCGTATCTCACACAATTAATAACCAGCACCAAAGATAAAGACGTTCCTGTCATCTTTTATTCATGAACCATCAGATCATTTAGAGTTTGGTTTGATTGGAATTATAATAAGTCTGTGATGGTTGTAATTACTCTGGGTTTGGGGACAGTTTTCACGATAACTGCTTTAGTTAAGCTGGAATTATGGGTATTCACTTTGTTTTGAATGATCATCTACATTTTTTAATGATCTGGTTCTGTTAACTTGTTTTGTTGCTCGTGGTTTTGAGTTTGGACTGTTTTCGTCTCATCAGTTATTAGTCTTATTTTAAGTTTGAAGTTTTAAGATGGATTGGTTTGGCTTTGTATGAATTAATGTGTTGACAGGTTTGGCATGGTGACGTTGTGGTATTATCCATCTCTGGCCTGTTTTAAGATTGGTGAGCAGCTGTTTTGATTATGGGCTGAATTTGCTTTGGTTTTGTTGGAGGTAACAGGTCTGGCTGCAGGCTGATCTTGTTTGTCCAGTTCAGGGCTTTGATTTGGTTTTTGTTGCCATTCGGTGAGGATTTTAACTGGATTTAATGGGAATTGATCTGGATTTCAACTTGTCCCGTGGACTGCCAATTGATCAGGAGTTTTGTTGAAAATTGGTTCAGTTAAATTGGTAGTTGGCCGGGTTTATTCAGCAGTGTTTTGGAATTAAGCAAATATATCAAATCAATATAACTCAGCCAACACTTAGAGACAGATATCCTCAGCCTATATCTGCTCTCAGTCCACAGCCATTGTTATGTACTTATTTTTCACTTAGACATCGTTAGACCACCATTATTGCTTGGTCTCATATGTTTTCTTAAGGAACAAAAGCCCCCCTCACTTCCATTATCTTCCACTTGGCCAGTCTTCAATAAACACTTAATTTTCCTTCTAGTGCCCTTGTATTTATTTAATATGAAACACTTTCTGAGAACCCATCATCTTCTTATAGCTTTCAGTCACTCCCACATTCCATATCATCACTTCACACTGAATCACATCTAAGGTATATCATCCTGTTTAGATTTTCATTGTTCCATCAAGGCCAACACATTTTCCTTTATGCCAATAAGTTACCCCATTATTCATCTCTGCAAATCTGATGATGGTTTTGAAGGCAGATTTTTTCTTTTTTTAATTCTGATTCAATTTCTATTTGTACAGACATGGTTAAAGTTTGTTGCTTATCTCTGTATCCTTATCTCTTTTCTTAAATCCTTCCTCATCCCCTTAATGGAGTTTATCAATGATTTTGTAGGGGCTTCACTAAAATAGATTGGTGCTACAGTAAGTACTTAATACAAGATATTCATCTTCAATGTATGAGCAATCACAAGCTAAACTCTTTACCACTTTTAAGGCGTGAAATGGGAATGAGCAAAAGCAGACGAGTATGGATTAACTCCAGAGGATCAAAGGCTCCAGGGGCCATCATTGCTGGACCCCAAAAGTACTGAGTATGTACAACTATAGAACTGAAGAAATTTAAACACAATCCACTACAGTATGTATA
>JAVSBU010349201.1:0-16974 GCA_033118015.1 Loricariichthys derbyi
AACATTTGTGGTAATATGTTGTAGTAATCAGTATCTGTTGATCAGTCCTGCACACCAGCTTGGAGGAATCGCGCTGATGTCTCTCACAAACACAGAGGAGAAACTTGTATCCAACAATTAAAATGGAATTTCTATGGCATTTATATCCTGGAAATGGCACGAATCCTGTTCGACAGACCACAAATCGACCTCGCCAAACCACGACAAAGCATGAAATCAGGGGTCTAGATAAAAAGCCACAAGAGAATTGAGCATGTTTGATACTCTCATGGGTTCGCCGAATTTAGGCTACGCCCCCCCAAAAGCACGTGCACAGCCAGGAAATGCCCTCAACAGCCGTGTTAACTTGCGAAATCATGCGAAAAGGCCTCGCCACGACAGCTACGACAAGTTACTCCTATGTATGAAAGTGGTATAAGTGACAAACATTTGTCTGAAACCTAGAGAATAGGAGCAGTAGGAAAGTAACTTTTTAAAGAGTGATCTTTTGATAGAGATAATCAGAGCAAGGATTTGGCAAGAACATAAAAGCTTTGGCCCAAATACTGCCAAGGAGTCTGGCTTTCACATACCGAGCATTCTTAAATAAATCAAGCTGCACTTTTATACTGGAAACAATAACAAATGATCCATGAGGGCACAGAACGAAACACAGGTGAGTCTCAGTTATTCCATTGGTAGCTTTACTGCAAAACGTGGCGTATTTTTGAAATATGTTAAAACATGGGCGGACTTTTCATGTCTAACTGAAAACAGTTTTATTCCATTTTATCCCTCACCAAAGGTTCCTGATCAGGCAAGAAACAGGCCTACAGTTTCCTGCTGGATATAAAACACAAAGAATTCTCCTGTCCTCAAAAACGTCCCCTGTTAGAAACAATCATTTGCACATTCATCAGGTCGACCTGCAGATAGAAGTTTCAGGTTCGTGTGATAGAAGTGAGAAGCTGTTCAGAAAAAAACGAGACCTGTGGAAAAACAGGATGTCGCACAGCAGCCATCGACAGCCAAACCCTGGACGGATGGAAAATGGAGGAAAAAGAAAAGAAGGAAATTAAGGGTGACTAGACAGGGCTGTAACTTGACCACCGAAACAAAAGAGGCCTTTTGGCTCCTCTCTGCAGCTTTTTAAACCAACTTAAGTGTTTTACACGCTACCATTTTCCCAAACAATAGCAGGCACTTGAGGCTCTGTGAAAAAAAAATCAGACTCGAGATTGAAAGAGACAACATACCCTTTAACTGGACCCTGACATTTGTTTTGACCTGACTATCATAAAACCAGATGTAATTATTTTCCTTCTGTCCAAAGTCATTTAGCAAGGGTTGTGTTTAGAGACAATGGACATAATTACTGATCTAAAGCTGGAGTTTAATGTTGGATCATCTATATTGAGCTCAATGGAAATGGTACAACTGTTCCTAAATCTAGAGTTGTATCTATATATGTAGAGCAGACATTTGCCTGGGATCCCAAATGTTTACGGGCCCCTGAGGGCTGATTACTTCAGTTCATTGAGTCGTCAGATGTCAAACTGCAGGAACAAAATGAAAGCCACTTAAAGCACCATTTCTTAGCATGCAGTCTTGCTGTCAAACATGCACCAGTTCTTGAGCTGTGCGTTCAGGTTTGTAGATCTGTCTTATATTTAAGTTTGCCCCCTACATCATCTGTTAAATGACAGTCCACAGCCCCAGTACAGGACAACACGGTAGTGGTCTACAATAACTGGTCCTAACCCGTCTTTCCCCATCCTAACTCTTCCTATGTTGCCTAAATCCATTCTATGTTCTTAAAAAGAGCATGCAATGAAGAATAAGACAAAAAAAACCTTTTTAAAAAATACTTTTATTTTCATTTCCGGCATGAATTATAAACATTTTGGGAATATAATCTCGATCTATTCTCTACAGAAAACAGGCTGGAGTGTAAACATGTAGGAGAGAGATATGAAATGTCTCCAACACGGGTAAGAAAGCTTCGTATTGGTACGGGGGGTCAGGACGCAGGTCTGAGCTATAGCTTATCCACCCTCTGATTGGTCACCCCTCTATAAATTCACCCGACGACCCTGAAATTCCTTCAGCATTTCCAAAAATGACCCTGACCCTCTGTCTTTAAAGGACAGCTTCATTGGAATTAATTTTTGCTGTCAGGCCATTTGGTTCAGTTCTCTTATTAACTCTAATTATAATGAATCCTAGGTAAGTCAAAATTCTACATCAGGATAAAAACGTAATGGGGTTGCATATTTATTTAACCTGATTGCCATATCAATTTAAAAATACTCTCATTTAGTTACAAAAGAGGCGTCCCTGCTGAAAAACACGAGGTTTTATCGCTTTTTTGTTATTAATTGTAAAACGTATTCAGTGTAAAATGTATTTGTGACAAGTTTAATAGTTTTGTAATGGAATCTGTTCTTTAATGGTGATCTTATGATAATAACTGGGATGGGAACCTGTTTGAAAGCACTATTCCAGTTCCTAACACAAAGAAATTAATTTACTAGGAAATGTTTTTCTGTGTTGTTAAATGTTTCTATATGTCACTCTCTCGCCTTTCTCACATTCAGTGCATCGACATGCCTGTTTGTTACAACGCCTGCGTTTTAATGTTCAAAAACCAACACGAACTGGAGGTATGAGCGGTTCATTTCACACACAGACTAGTTCCCCAGCTCCAGGGACAAAATAGCTTAGTGGTTTTCCATTTTCAATTATTCATCTAGTGAGATGTTCTTGAGTGCCAGGCGCTGTTATCTCCAACAGCCAGGGAACAACATGTACTAGTTTCTTATTTACAAAGGACGAATATTGCAAGCAAACTGAAAAAACACTGTGCTAACCAAGTTACTAATATGAAATGACTTGAGATAACTTAAGAAAACAATGTGCTTGCAAAGGTCTCTCACATAAAACATACTTACAAAGTAATAAATATGCCTAATTTGCATGGTAACCATTTCATGCATTCAGTCCGAGGTTTGCCTGGTTTGCAGCTACACAGTTGACTCTTTGGGACCTTTCGGGATTTCTCTTGCTGCATTCTTGCAACTGTAAAGCCACTTTATGACACGAGCATTCCTCTCAATAATGGACACCGCAGAAGGTACTTGCTCGCTGAGTCCCTCATGGAAGATCCCATCACCCGAATGGCGAGAGAACTCGCTAGGCTCAGAGGCACCTTCCACTCCCCCAACACTCCTCAAAACCAGTGAGAGTGTGTCAATGGAGCTGGCACCTGATGGGAATTTCTCAGGGCCAAGTCGATCCACCAGGTCCCAGTCAAGGCCGCAGAAGTCAAAGAACCGTTCCTGTTCTGACAACGCCAGCGATGAGCAGAGTCGAAGGTCGGACTTGGAACGCTGTAGAGGAAACGCCGGCTTCCAGGGGTCCATATCGTGGTCGTTTCCGTTGTCTATGCCATTTCTAAGAGAGTTCATCCTTCCTGTGAGAGCAGGAGGTTCAAGAAAGCTCGTATTGCCGTTGTTCGAATCAGTCCTGCTGGATCTCCTCGTCCCGTTCCCACCATCCACCGTGTCACGATCGATGGACCATGACATGTGAGAGTCTGCATCCCGTGACGAGCTCTTTTCCTCGCTGATTGTGGACTTAGAGTCGTTCCTGCTGTTTTTCTCTCTCATTGAACTTTGGAAGAGGCGCCGTACGAAGCCGTAGCCCTTCACTTCTGTGCTTGTGTTTCCATGGCTGCTTCCCATTGGAATCTTATAGTCTTTCTTCTGCCTGTACATAACCAGCGAGTCAGGGCGTAGCATTCGCTTTCCTGTACTCCTCCTCAGCAGTGGAGCACTGTGAGGTGCCACCAGTGGGGTACCATTCAGACTCCTGGGAATTGGCAGCGGTACTCTCGTGACATTGGTCTCATTTCGCTTCTCCACATCCGTACTTGGACCTCGCAGGTTCTCCTTTCTGGAATCGTCTTTGTATTGGTTGTGGGCCGAGAGAGTGCATGGACCAAGAGGTGGGCGTCGGGACAGAACAGGAGTTGAGGGCGCTGGCAAGCTGAAGCTACGCCTCGATGGTGGTGGAGGGGTGCAAGGAACAAGCACAGGCTCCTGCTTGGTGTTGATGACCTGCTGGCTCTTGACATATTTAGCCTTGTCAGCCTCCAAACGCTCAACGGCACTGATGGAACGGCCTCGATTCCCACTGTCTATTTGTCTGCGCAGATAATCCGGGCCCTTGTTAAGCAGCCGCAAGGGTGAGGGTGAACCGACTGGTGTTAATGGCTTCATTGCTTCTCTCCCCAGTGGGGACAAAGAATGTGGATCTAAACTGGGACTGCCAGCCTCTGACTCCAACCTTCTCCAGGAGGAGATGAGTCCTGAGCAAGAATGCAATCCTTATATCTGACGATTTGACTGGGTTCCAGAACCCCTAAAAGTGAAAGGTGGCCATGTCGTGGAGACTCAAACACACTTCTCTATGGTTAGCCTCGCCACTTTTGGAACAGACACAAATTGATCTATATGTAGTGTTTATATAACCACTGAATGGGAAGGGCAAAGGCAAATCCTTTCCCTGTTTTCAGCAGTCTCAAATGAGATGTTCCCCTCACCACAGAGCGGCAGAAATAGAAGTCCCAGTTATATCCAAAAATGCTTTTTCTTTTCTTCTCTCATCCACCAATCTTTTTTCAGAGAGCGCTAACCTTCAGGGAACTTGTTTTTTCTTAGAGAAGGTCATCATGGGTGGAAACATAATGCTTCTGACTGTTTGCTTTTTGATAGGGCTGGGACTCCTTTGTCTTCTGGAGTCTGGGAGACCTCAACACCCAGCTTCTGATGGATGGACGTTTCTAGCCTGGGCTGGATTGCTGCAAAGACAAGGAGAAGCAAGTCAGGTGCTTTTTTCAAGCAAACGGCATGGAAAAAGATTCAACAAAAGACCATATTAACATACAATAAGAAGATTAAAGACTGGTTAAAGTTCTGGATCTCAGGTTAATAATTTATACTCATAGGTTTTAAATCCCGGCCAAGTCTGCCTATTAAGAACAAAAAAGAAAACCAGGTGACTAGCATGTGTCTGCTTGGGTTCCAGGCTCATATCTCAGGCAAGTGGAACAGCTTTGAACTCCTACCCCATGTGAGGAGGTGCCAGAGTATTCAGCAAAACTGAAGAATAATTCGAAACATGACACATCAAAGTGCTATTTTAGTATATCCTCTTCTCTCACACGGTGAACTGCTACGATAAAATGAAACAATGCATGGTTCAAGAGGCCGGAAACAGCTAACTGATCCAGTAAAAAAAATAATGACTGTAGAAATGACCCAGCTTCCTGACTTTGAAGAGCTTCTCGTAAAAAGCACCAAAGGTACTCTAACTCCGTTCTTACGGACAAAATATGAGAAATATGGGCCGCTAAAACAAAAGCAGACCAGCCTTCCAAACAGCACACCTATCTCCATAGAGTACAAAAAAGCAAATAGTTCAACACACCCTCATTCCCAAAACCTCCTCCACAGTCTCCTGCCATAAATCAGCCCTGAGCGGGGACTTGCATCATTTCCCAGATGTCAGAGAAGCTGGGAACGGCAGGAGTTGTTTGGGAAAGAATTTAGAACAGGTGCGTTGAGATGCTGGGATCAAGAGAACGATATTAAAAAATAACAGGCGCGGATTAGTGGTATCTAAATTGATCAAATAAGCGACTACGGAAAGTTCAAGGTAGGACGTTTAGAGGCACTCAGGTGGCTGGAGCCCCTGTTTGAGGGTGGATCATCAGCCAAGACACGAGGACACGAGAACCTGTTTAGTGGACTAAATAAAGCAGATACTCACTAATATTCTTGTTATTTTATTCCATAATGGTCATATCCTCCTGAGACCCTGTCCATTCATTTATGTCCTTTATAATGGACATTCTGTTCACCTGTAAAAATAAATTGTAAGAGACTTTTTTCTCCTGATTCTCAGGAGGTTATACAGTATATTATTGTCTTATGGTGGTTTTATACTCTGTATTTTTTAATATTATATTAGATTTGATTAGACTGTCCTTAAACATGTTCTCTTTTTAGTTTTTATATTCATAAACTCAGTTTTTGACCTCTGCATGCCAACCCAAACTTATGACTAGAGCAGCACAATTCCGATTTCAGGAACTTTTCACGTTTCCGTCCCTGAGGCGATGCGTGGCGTGCTAATGCATTCGGCTGATTTCATTGATTTTTCTAAAGTAGCCTGGCAGTTTTTTTAGATGCTAGGACACAGAGGCAGGCAGGAAAAAAATAAGCTATTAATAGCAGAGTGGTGACCTAAATTTAAGTGCAGCTCCACATCGATGCCACATTTTATTGTTTAATTTAACTAAGCACGGAAACGGGAGCGATCAAAGAAGATGATTTTGCCTTCTGATAATCGCAAGATCACATTTGCAGCATGCTAGCCCTCGCTTTTTCCATTATTCGCACGTCGCTTATTAAAGTTTAAGCACAGCTTTAACCCCTAATGAGGCAAATTAAGGTCCTTTCTCATTCCTTGTAATCATCCCCTCGTCCGATGCTGGGAAATAACAGGACCTTTCCCCGACTCAACCAGGTCTCAGTTCTCTCTCAGGCTTGTAATTAACCCCCGCTGGTCCAGTCCGCTCTCATCTGCCCGAGCTTACCATGCTACATCCGCAGTCTGAGGAGAAGCATGGGCGCCTGCAGGGGAGTCTGGACCAGGCGCTGTTCACGCTCAAAGAGAAACCAGATGCTGGTGTCACGCTGTACCAGGCTTCTGGGAACTGTCAGGAGAACAGAAATCAGACCGAGAGCAGAGGGACACGGGGAGATCCTTAGCCACACTGGGTCAGCCAATTAAAATAAACGGTTATGATTTGTCATTATTAGCGTTCACAAGTCACCAGTATGGCTGTTAACCTCGTATTTAAGTGTAGCAAACCCTAAAATAAGTGCCTATGTCTTATGGACACAGCCTGGCAGGTCCATCAGCTTTGAAATTTCCTGCTTCAGTGGGTTTTTGTCCAAATCCTATCATCTGCCACTCTCAGGCTCTTGAGCCAGGCTGAAGATGATTCCAAAAATACTGTACTGACAAACTAGTTGTCCTTGGTTGGCAAGTTCCTTGAACGTTTTCCCCTGAGAAAGGTGTCAAAATTGTTACTAGAGCAGCATCAATAACCTGCAGTTGTTATCAGTGAATAGTCTAAAATATTCATCGAACTCACATCTTACTGGGTCATGCATCCCTTGAAGCGTAGTCGGGGTCGTGCATTATTGATAGGTCCAGACAATAGGCCCCTCGGACCGTGCCTCATTAGGACAGAGTGAAAAATTACAAACACGACAATAAGCGTTAGAGTCGGAGGCTGGGTGAACCCTGACACCGCTGTGAGGTGGATGGACGCATGTTGATATACTGACCTTTGTTCTGCCATCCAGGGCGCGATTGGGTCGTGTCCGACCTCTTTAGCACCCCCTACAGAGTCCAGATTAGGAGACCCTTAACTAAGTGAATTCATGGCTCCTTTTGTTATTCAGCAGAACTATGGCAGCGCAAAAAGTGGACACGGGAGAAGGAGGAGAAAGTGTTTGGAGGTCATTGCCCGGTCTGATGTTTTAACGCATTGTTCCAAGTGTGAAGCACCCTGAGCTGGGACAAAAGGCCAGCTCTGAGTCATCGCCCTTTCGCCTGGCCGCTGAAAGCCAAACAGCGTGAGTAAATCATGTGACTTATTCATAATCCTATCAAACAATGCACACCCAATCACGAAATATCTAACATGATAAAACTGCCAGGTTTATGCCATGCAAACCGCGGTGCTTCAGTTGGAAAATCTCCCCCTGTCCTCCATCATCCACATCCTAAATCGTGTGCTCGTCTGAAGAAGCGTCTGCTCTCCCACCGCAGCGAATTCATCTCGCAATTTCTCCTGAACGTTGCGATGCAGATGCAGAGAGGTGCAGGAATGTTAAGCCTTCAGCCCCCAGAGAGACAAGTGAAAGAATGAGGCCGTGCACTTTCTCAGAGCTTCTGGAGCTGTACCTGCTCTGATATTCATTCAACTCATGAAAGACTTAATTAATACCTGCTAATATTTGATTAAAGTTTTAGGCTTCTTGGTTGTTCTTCCCCAGTTCAGATAGATCATCCCATTTTGTGTTTTGTTTCCATCCTTAATGATTCCATATATTTAGGAAGCATTAATGCTTACAATCTTTGGATCATTTGAACACAAACCTGACCCTCTATTAACCCTCTATGTTCCCTAATTTATGGAGTCTCTAAGTGTGACAGATGCTGTTTGTACTTTGATATTAAACGACGGTTTCTCGTAAGTTATTAGATGTACATGAAGCCTCCATTATGGCCAAGTGTTCTCGTGTGAAATTATTTTGAGCTTTCAATCAGTAGATCAGTGCGGTTAAAAATATGACATTATTTATAGCATTTGGTGGAAATTCCTCAAACAACCAGCAGCCGCTCTCTCATATCTCTGTGAGAAAGCTGTGCTCTTCTCACACTGCAAGGCCAAACATCTCGCTTTTACCACCTCAGAGAAGCTTCACAGCGTCATTAACTGCTAACAGGTCAGTCAGCAAAGTGCAAAGCAGGTGTTACATTAACAGAAAGGCGAAAATAACTCAGAATGTGTGCAATATGGTAAACATTTAATTATAATCCGGTAGGCTTATGAAAACCAAAAAAAATTACCAGAAAAATTAAAAAAGATTTTTTAAAAATCATTTCAGTTTTGTTACTTAAAAATAAACAAGGAACAAAAAATAAATCGGTGGTAAATGATAATGAATGTCATTTATATGTCAAGGCAAAAAAGCTGCGAGACAAAAACTCAAAATAAATATAAAAATTAAATAAACAAAAGTATAAGACTAATTAAAATGCAAAAAAAGGCATCTAACATCCAATTATTTTATTAATGAACTTTAGGCTCATTTTTCATGTACATAAAACTATTTATTTATTAAAAACATTTCTATATTAACATCATTTATTTAGTTTACAATCCAGGATGCTTAAAAATACATAATAGTATTTATTAATGAATAAGTAGAAATGAAATAACTGGTAAAAAGTTAGACACTAAACTTAAAAAAATATTGTTTGTAGAATAATAATATAATTAAACTATTTAAAACACAGAAGGGATAAATGTATATAACAAGATTATTTTTTAAATATTTAATTAACTTTTTAAAAATATAAAAAACCACCTGCAACAAATGTCACCACAAAAGAACAAAAATAATTAAAACAACAACAACAACAACAAAAAAGCAAACAATAAGAGGAAAACTCATAAGACTTTTAAATGGTTCCCACATAACAACACAGGCGCTGAGCTGCTAATTAGCCTGGTTGTTACACTGTGAGCAAACAGAACAAGTAATCTAATAAACAGCCCAGGAGTTTTCTTGCTAACTTCTTCGTGCTACAGCGACGCTCATAACATCTGAAAGGTCAGTGTGTTTGTCGTCATCTCACACCTACGCAGCATCTTATTAGCCACATAGGAAACTGGGCCATGTGGTATTGTGTTATTGTGTTATTGTGGCCTACTAACTGATTAGCAGATGCAATGTGGTGAAATCTGTCTGCATGAATTTCATCTCAACTGTCAACTGAGGCTTTTTTTGTTTGTGTTAGTTCTAGTCCATCTTAGCTCTAGTCCATGTTAGCTCTAGTCCCTGTTTGCTCTAGTCCATGTTTGCTCTAGTCCATGTTTGCTCTAGTCCATGTTAGCGCTAGTCCCTGTTAGCTCTAGTCCCTGTTAGCTCTAGTCCATGTTAGCTCTAGTCCATGTTAGCTCTAGTCCATGTTAGCTCTAGTTCTTGTTAGCTCTAGTTCTTGTTAGCTCTAGTCCTTGTTAGCTCTAGTCCCTGTTTGCTCTAGTCCCTGTTTGCTCTAGACCTTGTTAGCTCTAGTCCCTGTCAGCTCTAGACCCTGTCAGCTCTAGACCCTGTCTGCTCTAGTCCTTGTTAGCTCTAGTCCTTGTTAGCTCTAGTCCTTGTTAGCTCTAGACCCTGTTTGCTCTAGTCCATGTTTGCTCTAGTCCTTGTTAGCTCTAGTCCTTGTTAGCTCTAGTCCATGTTAGTTCTAGACGCCGTAGCCAGTGGTCATAATTACAACAATCTCACCGGTCCTGAGTGCAAGCAGCTCAAAGGATGCTAACAGCTAGCTGACCCAAAGCAGCCTGGTGTTATTGCAGTTAGAACTCATTAGTCCATGTTAGCACTAGTCCATGTTAGCTCTAGTCCATGTTAGCTCTAATCCATGTTAGCTCTAGTCCATGTTAGCTCTAGTCCCTGTTTGCTCTAGTCCATGTTAGATCTAGTCCATTTTAGCTCTAGTCCCTGTTAGCTCTAGTCCCTGTTAGCTCTAGTCCCTATCAGCTCTAGTCCCTGTCAGCTCTAGTCCCTGTCAGCTCTAGACCCTGTTATCTCTAGACGCTGTTATCTCTAGACCCTGTTTGCTCTAGTCCATGTTTGCTCTAGTCCATGTTTGCTCTAGTCCCTGTTATCTCTAGTCCCTGTTAGCTCTAGTCCCTGTTAGCTCTAGACCATGTTAGCTCTAGTCCCTGTCAGCTCTAGTCCCTGTCAGCTCTAGTCCCTGTCAGCTCTAGACCCTGTTAGCTCTAGTCCATGTTAGCTCTAGTCCATGTTAGCTCTAGTCCATGTTAGCTCTAGTCCCTGTCAGCTCTAGTCCCTGTCATCTCTAGACCCTGTTATCTCTAGACGCTCTTATCTCTAGACCCTGTTTGCTCTAGTCCATGTTATCTCTAGATCCTGTTATCTCTAGTCCTTGTTAGCTCTAGTCCATGTTTGCTCTAGTCCATGTTTGCTCTAGTCCATGTTAGCTCTAGACCCTGTTATCTATAGACCCTGTTAGCTCTATTCCATGTTTCCTCTAGTCCTTGTTATCTCTAGTCCTTGTTAGCTCTAGTCCTTGTTAGCTCTAGTCCATGTTTGTTCTAGACCCTGTTATCTATAGACCCTCTTATCTATAGACCCTGTTAGCTCTATTCCATGTTTCCTCTAGATCCTGTTAGCTCTAGACCCTGTTAGCTCTATTCCATGTTTCCTCTAGATCCTGTTAGCTCTAGACCCTGTTAGCTCTAGACCCTGTCAGCTCTAGACCCTGTCTGCTCTAGTCCTTGTTAGCTCTAGTCCTTGTTAGCTCTAGTCCTTGTTAGCTCTAGACCCTGTTTGCTCTAGTCCATGTTTGCTCTAGTCCTTGTTAGCTCTAGTCCTTGTTAGCTCTAGTCCATGTTAGTTCTAGACGCCGTAGCCAGTGGTCATAATTACAACAATCTCACCGGTCCTGAGTGCGAGCAGCTCAAAGGATGCTAACAGCTAGCTGATCCAAAGCAGCCTGGTGTTATTGCAGTTAGAACTCATTAGCATCATTAGCATTAGCATTATCATGTACGCTTGATCTCTACAATCATTCTACAAAAGGTTCCTGTACCAGTACCAAAACACCAGTGGCAGTACCAGAGCTGTCGGTTCCAGTGCTAAAGGTCCCTGTTATAAGACCTGTAGCCAAAAATTCCTAGCAATTAAAAAAAAAAGTGTTTTGTTTTAAGGTGTTAAAAGTTCCACTTGCAGTACCAAAGGTTCCTCTTTTGATACCAAAGCTCCTTGTAAATAAGCCTGATGTTATCTCCAGAACTCCAAACCAACTCTTATGGACCCAAAATAGTCCAGTTTCAGTAGCAAAAGGTTCTGTTGAGCTAACTGCTTTTAAATCCGGTTCTAGTTGCAATACCAATGTTCTTTTGGAGCCAAAGGCCCCAGTACTAAGTTCCCTCAGGAAGGAGTCAGTTTTAGTACAAAAGGTCCCTGTTGTTCCATTTTTAACCTGATGTAATTTTACAGCTATTCACTTTTTTTGTTTTAAGATTGCCTTGCTGTATTAATGAAGACATTTTTAATGAAGCTGTTCAATAGTCATTTTTAACAATACTAACATCCCATGATTTGGGCGTGACTAAGAGGACCGTGGTTTTGCACTCAGCTGGTCCGGCTCCCGTTGGTCCCTTCAGCAATGCACTTTCACCCTCGAGTTGTTGTGAGGTGGCTTAGTTATGGAATGGCTAATGCATGCTATTGGGCCAGTTCTTCAAATGATGCCCAATTTGCACTAGCAGCATCTGGACTCTTTAAGAACAGGACTCAATGATCTAAGAAAATAGTCCTGTTTCCCTCTAGTTCTGGGTCTGATGGTGGTCTGAACTTCTTTTTATTACCCGTTAGCACACTGACAGGGATGTTTTGGCGGCAAATCACACGACACAGACAGAGAAAGGTCGTCTTGATTTTGATCAGTCCTGACACTTATGTGGTGGTAACAAGTGCCCTCGTGGGCAATTAAGAGCATGTGAGGCTGTGATTTGAGGCTCCCACAGCTGTCACCGAACCCCTGGGGAATGAGAATGGTTCATAATTTATTATAAGGGTAATGAATAAACTATGAATGTATATGTTACTGGTGATTGTTAAAAAAATTCTCCAGCATATTTCTAACCTGCGTTTACCATAACGTAACAAATGTTTCTCTTTAAAAACAACATTTAACCCCTTAATGTCCTCACCAAGAAAAAAAAATCAATGGAAAATTTTTTTATTTTATTTTTATAATATTTTATTCAATCATTATTAATTATTTATTAAATAAATATTAAATAAAATAATTTTTCCATTGCTTCTTTTCTTGGTGAGGAAATTACAGGATTAAAAAGATATAATGACCCCAAAACGTGCTCTACCTAAAAGTTACGTACAACGTTAAATGAACAGATTATCATTAGGAGATTATTTAAAAGCTTTGATTGATGTAACCAGCAATTATCAAATATATCTTACATTATGTGCTTGCTTGGCAGAGATCACAGTACCGTGCTGACCTCCTGAAGCAGTATAGCTCACCTCGAGTTCAGCCTTAATACAGCTACGAAGATGTTTTAAATTATAGGATGGATGCAAAAGGGATCAAAGTGACCAGTTCCAGTATAAAAGCTTCCAGTTTCAGCGTTAAGAGCTCCTACCTTAGTATTAAAAGTCCCCATTCCAATACCAAATGATTCAGTTCCAGTACAACAGCTTCTTGTTTTAATATCAAGATCTAACAACCAGTACCAAAAGATCTAGTTACAGTACAAACATATACCAGTGTCAGCACCAGTGGTGCCAGTTCCAGTGCCAAGAGCTCCTCCTTTATTAACAAAAGACTTCCTACAATATCCAATATTCAGTTCCAGTACCAAAGGTTCTAAGTAACTTATTTACACAAATAATTAACAGTTGCAAGACCAATGGTCCCAGTTCCAGTTCTAACTTCATCCACCCTTACAGGGATCTGGACCTGACACCAAAGGTTTAAGATTTGTTTGTAAATCGAGTTCCAGTACCCAAAGGTTCTTAGTAATACAGTACCCACTACTTACTTAAACAAAAGTTCCTGTTTGAGTACCAGACTTTATCAATATTTTAACACCAAGATTATGGTAAAGGAATGCACACCATTTCCCCCAGCATTCAGTGGGCACAGGCGGTGGTTCCACCCTGAACTGGGTGCCAGTCTATCGTAACTGCACCACCAAATCTTCAGGATTAGGAACAGCTGTTTCAGTGCCAACATTTTCTCACTACAAAAAAAAACCAGTATGATTGTGCATGATAATCAAATTCACACTGCAGAAAAAAAATAAAAGGCCTTTAATACGCGGCTTTTTAACCTTATTTAACACTTAACACTATTCAAGCAGTTGTGTGGAAACAGCTGTGTAGTGTGCAAACACACACACACACACACACACACGCACGCACGCACGCACGCACACACACACACACACACACACACACTCCCCTGCAGCGTTTATCTATACAGCTGGAGGAAACCTATGTCACTCAGAAAAGTCCAGACCCTCACCCTCTAATTAGGACCGTGTGGAAGTCGGGGGCTTTATGGTCGGCCCCCGGTTACAGACGTCGTCCCCACACGTACAGAGCAGAGCTGTTGTGGAAAACCACTGTTTACAAGATGGAGCTTGCAGAGAAAATGTGAAAAGAGGAAAAGAGTGCCGTGAGAATAAAGCAAGAAAGAAAGATGGAACGACAAGAACAGCTGGTGCCTTTTTTGTACTCGGGTCGTAAAAATGCTTGTGGGTGCTGTTTGCTTGTACTTCAGCATGATGTGGTCCATGGTCGGGTCCAGCAGGAGAGATATGTAGACAGGTGGTGAGCGTTTCTCACTGCTAACTTGGACGTTTGAGTACTTTCAGTGCACACGTGGCTAAAGAAACAGCAACAGAACAGAACAGCAGGGTTTTCATGCTGGGCCGAGCTGGTTTATACTGGTTAGTGTTTGATGAGCACTGGTTTAACACTCACACAGAGCTGGTTTGCTTTGCTATCAAAACCTCCGTACTTAAGTGACTTGACTAGTAAATGGATCTAAAAACATCTATGCTGGTTTTCGCTTGGCGCCCAGAATTAACCTGCAATAATCCTGTAATTAAATTCAGACATGATGAACTTCTGCGTGCTAATGTTAGCTAAATATGGCGTGTAGATAACTGGCTAGCAGGCGTTCTTATTGTTGCTAGCAGTGATCAAACTTCCTGAGAAGAATGTTTTACCAAAAATGCTAATGCAGCTCGAAAAGAATGCATTCACGCACATATCGTATGCAGAAGGTCGACCCGGGCTTTGTGACGTCGAAGCAGACGGCAGCTCGCTACATACCTTCCCACAATTCATCTGCTCAGAGCATCGACCCGTCATCCATTAGAACATCATCCCAAATGCTAATGTGGCTAACTCATAGGTCCCTGTTCCAGTACCAAAGTTTTACAGGTCCATTAACTCTCTACAAGCAACGGCCACAGTTCTGCTAAGTGCCAAATCTTCACACTAAACACCGTCTCAGTTACTTTAACAAAGATCCAAATATTCCTCTTCCAGTACCAAAGCAAACAAGGTTCCTGTTCCAGTAAAAAGGTTCTTGTCGCTGTCCTGTCCAGTTTAATATCAAACATTGCTGGTTCATTAACAAAACTACCAGTTCCAGTAACAAAGGTATACTGCAAAAAATATACTTTAAAAAAAACTTATACTTATAAGATATTATATTTTATATTATTTATTTTTATTATATTATATTATATTATATTATATTATATTATATTATATTATATTATATTATATTATATATAAGATATTATACTTTAAGAAAAAAAACTTAAAATAAGAAAAATAATACTTAATTGTATTTCATTTTCTTGTTCTGTTGGCAGATAATATTGCTTTTAAGTAATAATGATCTTAAAACTAGAAAAAACAAGTAATTTTTTGCCTTAAAATAAGAAATGATGTCTTACCTAAATCTAGGCAAGACAATTTCTTCTTTTAAGGCAAAAATTACTTGTTTTTGACTGTTAAGTTTTTTTGCTTAAAAATGAACAGGCAAGATATTTTTTCTAGTTTTAAGATAATTATTGCTTAAAATAAGCAAAATTATTTGCCAACAGAACAAGAACGTTTTTATTATTTTTTAAAGTAGATTTTTTTGCAGTGTACCAAATGGAGAACCACATATCACAGTTCCAGTTCCAAGTTCTACAGTGAAAGGCTCACATGTTGGTTCCAGTAATTGAAAAGGAACTGTAACAAAGGTCCCAAATTTATATTTTAATGTTCACATTATAGTGCCACTGGTTCGTATTTCATTACTAAAGGCGCCAATGTCAGTGTTCAAGGTACCAACGGTCCAAAAATACCAATTCCAGTACTAAGGGTCTCTGTTGTAATATCCAAGGTTCCAGGTCCACAACCAAAGTTCCAAATGTCAATAACAAAGATACATCTCTGTTTTTTGTCTAAGACCAAAAATACCAATTCCAGTACCAAGGGTCTCTGTTAAGTTCCAGAACCAGTTTCAGTTACAGTTCCATATGTTCTTATTCCAGTACCAAAGGTTTCTGATCCAGTATCATTAAACCTTCACTACCAAAGTATAACGTTCTGCTATCAGTACCAACAGTTCAAGTGCCAACTGAACACCATCTGAGTTTCAAACAAAGATACCAGTTCCAATACCATTGACTCCCACTATCAAAAGCTTCAGTTCCAGTACCAATGGTCCAATTCTAGGACCAAAAAATACTAATTCCCGTATTAAGGCTCTCTGTTGTAGTACTCAATATCCCAGTTCCAGATGCAAAGTTCTAATTTCAGTACCAAAAGTTTTAGTTATAACTCCATACAGTCTTACTTTAGTACCAAAGTATACTATTAGTGTTAAAGCCCTTTATTTGTAATAATTAATTTGCTGTAGATTCCTGCTAAAGTACCAAAGCTTCTATTTCCAGTGTATCATAAAATATCTGATGGATGCTGTGTGAATTCCTACCTCACCTCCCCCCGGCCAGGCTTGATCTCTAACTTTAACGAGAGAATAAAGCTCTGTGTTACAGCTCAGTTAATCCTCATGATGTCATGCTTGCTGTCAACACAGAGGAGACCTGGCAACCTGCCGGACTTCTCCCGCTCTAACTTTAGAGATGAAGCAGCGTCCGTGTTTTCTTAATCGGGCTCGTCTGAAGAGTTATGAGCCACTGGAGAGGAGGGATTCGACGTCACCGTGTGTTTGACGTGTTTAATGTAGGGTCACGGCAGGATTTTATTACAGTGATGAACGTGCACACGGTCGCTCTCGTGATCACAGGTTAACCTTGAACATCCCATGGTTCGAGGACAGGTGAAATTCCTCAGTTTGGTCTGGATCTTGTGATTGTTTTGACTAACGATGACTAATCTGCATTCTACAGGCTGCGGCCCTGTGCAGAGCAACAGAGACACCAGGTTATTCTGGACACGGCACGGATTAGTACAGGCCAGAGTGGCCATGCCTGAGGGAGGGGAGGTCGGTTGGGAGATCTGGCGCAGTAGCAGAGACTCCCACCTGACCCCTGAC
>JAVSBU010349202.1:0-10160 GCA_033118015.1 Loricariichthys derbyi
ATTGATCATGTTTTTTTTCCCCAGTGATTGATGATGGTAGCACCCAGGAGCTCTAATTCCTGGAGTATCATGCACCATTAAGTGAGATCCTAACCCCTCTCTCCAGGGCTTCTAACTCCTCCATGGACAGACAGACAGGTTTCGTGCGGCAAACCTGCACGAAGGATCACCAAGCTCCTTGAAGAACCTTATTAGAATGTTAATAAACTTCAGCATTAATAAAGTGTTTTTGCTCATCAATTCACTAAAATCAGAACACAAAAGATAAATCACTAAATCTTCTTTCTCAGCATATTCAGAGCAGCAAATAAGGCCAAGTGCAACAATATGTCCTATTTTTATGTAAAAAACTTACATAGTTATTTTTAAACTGCCAAAGGTTTTCGCTCTTCTGCCTTCACACACAGATGAACTTGAGTAACATCTCCTTCTTAATCCATAGGGTTTATGATATCGTTCCATCCTTTGCAGCTATAACAGCTTCAGTTCTTCTGTGAAGGCCTTCTACAAGCTTAAGGAGCATCTTCATGGGAGTTTTTGACCCTTCTTCCAGAAGTGCGTTGTGAGAAGGCCTGGCTCATAGTCTCCACTCTAATTCATCATCATTGCATCCAATGTTTTGCATTGAGTTTGGTGATGTAAGGCTGGGATGTAGCTGCTCGCCATGGAAACCCATTCCATAAAGCTCCTTACACATTCTTCTTGAGCTAATCTGAAGGCCACATGAAGTTTCGAGGTGTCTAGGGATTGACTCTGTAGAAAGTTTGTGACCTCGGCGCCCTACGTGCCTCCGCATCCAGTGACCCCTCTGTCATTTTACGTGACCTACAAGTTGATGTCATTATAATCGCTTTCGTTTTGTTATAAAACCACTGACAGTTGACTGTGGAATATTTAGTAGTGAGGAAATTTCATGACACAGGTGGCCTCCTATCACGGTACCACACTGAAATTCACTGACCTTCTGAAAGTGACCCATTCTTTCATTCACAAATGTTTGGAGGAGTCTGCATTCTCATGTCCTTGATTTTGTACACAAACCTCATTGGAAGAAAGAAGATATATAAGTGCTGACTGTCATTGACTTTCATCTATCATCTGACCTAAACCCCATAAAACATTTATGAGAACATTTGAATAGACAGAAAGACAAAGATTCTGTATCATCACCGGATGCTCTTTTGGAATGTTGTGAATTTAGGCTGTGAAGACATGGATCATCAGATTCTGCACAAACCATCCACAGAAGCTCCAGTGCACAGTGTCATTACAGCAAAAGGAGAACATGCCAAATTTCAAAACGTATGTAATTACAGTTGTTCTCTTCAAAAGTTTTTCGACTCAAATTGATTTGCCTGATTATATCTGGGAACAATGCAATATAGAAGCGTTTTCACTAGCAGTCTCACACTTTTGTGCTCCACCATACACATATAAAGGCATTAATCATTTTTCATGGTTTAATCCTGGATTTTCAGATTGCAGGGGCTCTGATTTCTATTTCTGGGCAACAGGTAAGCATGAACCTACCAGTACTTTACCAGTGTTTTAAAGCATGTAAGAATCATTAAAGCAAATACATTAATCTAGAATATATGTGTAATTTACAAGTAAGCTAAATAGGATAATGTATCTAAGTATTATTTTGTCCCATATAAATGCAAGGGAGATCTTCAAGTCATCTAGCAGGTAACACAGTGGCACAGCATCATCAAGCCATGGTGGGTCTGTCAAAGATGTCTCCTCAGGTCCACATTTTTTAGTCTCATTCCACCTACTTAAAACTTGGCTGTATGTCGACTGGCTATTTGTCTATACAATGAACATCAATTAACAAGTGTATGAAATATATTTTATTGACATATATACAATATAAAAATCCAGAAATAAAATATTATACAAAATTAACATTGCTTTATAATTTAGAGTAGAAAATGGGACTGTCTGGTAATATCAAACTTTACATTTATGCATTGAAATGCATTGTGCCTTAAATTATACATATATTACAAAGCAGTTGTATTCAGAAAATGTATAATGCATGTAAGATTTAGCATTGAAAACACATCTGAAAAAACCACGTGCATTCTGTGCAGATCTTCGTTAATCTTCAGTGCAACTATGAGTTCATTGGGGTGGGCTATGTGGCAATGATATAATATTCCAATAGACCTTTTTTTTGCAGACCAGATCTAGTGTTTTAGTAAATCAATAAAATCCATTTTAAATACTGATCTATCCCTGTCATGACTAATATCATGGACTGTCTCACAAGCCATACTATATTTGAGTAAGGGGGGCGCTGAAGTCTATTTTGGACTCGCTGTGGCTCAGGTACGTTCTGAGCAGGGTGCTGAACCTTTGCAAAGCATGGAGGTGTTGCTGTTGCAGTGCGGCGTTGGGTAACATCCTGTCTGGTCTCCCCTCCCTTTGCCATGGCCAGTGTATGAGTCTTGCCCCGACGGCACTGCTAGGACTTAAACCAAGGTTATCACACTGGTGGGTCTTGCTCAAGGACCTAACAGTGGGAGCTTGGCAGAAATGGCATTTGAACCCTGGAAACCTGGAACCCATCACTTGCTGGTGCTGTCCATTAATGGAAAGGGGCCAGCAATATTTTTTTGCAACTTGTTGTCACTGACATCACTGTTATTTGTTGTCTAGACATTCTACTCTGAATCACATGACATATGACTCCAGATCTACCTACACATCACACTGCTGATCATCTAGGTTATTGTTTTTGCAGACTGCAGGTTTACATGAAAGTGTTTGCAGTCTAACTTCTCAACAGTCACTCATGTGCATCCACAAACTCAGGATCCATACTGGAATGGCTGTAGTGAGCTGATGTAACCAGCAGGGGGCGCAATGTGGTATAGCTACCTGAGAACAGTAGAAATTGTGGACTAGATGGCATGGTGGTGGTGGCCTGGTGGGCGGTGTCACCTGGGCGGTGTGTAGCCGAAGGGCTGTTGTAGGCACAGAGAGCCGTGGTTGGGCAGCGGGTTGCTGTGGTAGAATTCTACCATTGCTGCTAAAGACGGGAAGGGCAGGTCTGCTTCTAGGAAGATAGAGTCCTACAGATTGAGAAAAAGATGGAAAGTTAACGTTTTGCTGTAAGTCTGACAGTCAAGTGGTGGTGTAAAATGAGGCTACTTCAGTCTGTTCAAAGTTAAAATCAAAAATTAAAAGGAGGGGTAAAAAGGTTAAAGAAATATAAACAAAGAACTTAATCACCCTATCAACAGCTACTAAATTATTGACGAGCCATTTTTAGTTACCTGCTTAAATATAGGACTAAACCATTTTACACACAAAAAGAATCAGTTACATAATCTACGCCGCCATTAATCTTCTTATTTTATATTACCATCTGTAATCTTCCTCATATAATACAAAAGCATGTCTGTAACACATTTACTGTATATTCTATAACTTCCTTCGTAAACCTCGCCTTTCACGACATGAAAGATGGTATGTGCCAAGGTGTGCAAACCCGGAACTACTTCTCTCGCACCTTTCACCGGTTTTTCCCAACAGCCAGCACATGGTAGCAGTAATTTTTGGGGGGTATTACCTCCTCCAAATTTTGAAAGGAACATACCCCACCTCTCATGACATGAAAGATGGTACGTCCCAAGGTGTGCAAACCCGGAACTAGTCCTCTCGCATTTTTCACCGGTGTTTTTCTGATAGCCAGCACATGGTAACAGGAATTGTTGGGGGGGTATTACCTCCTCCAAATTTTGAAAGGAACATACCCCACCTCTCATGACATGAAAGATGGTACGTGCCAAGGTGTGCAAACCCGGAACTATTCCTCTCGCATTTTTCACCGTTTTTTTTCCTGACAGCCAGCACATGGTAGCAGGAATTGTTGGGGGTATTAGCTCCTCCAAACTTTGAAAGGGACATGCCACGCCCCAAAAAACTACACCTATGCCATTTACCATACACCATCGTTACGCCATGTGGATTACCATACGTTATGCCATGTAAGCTAGAGAAAAACCTAAAATACATTCAAAGCTACAATACATCCACAGGTCAATTCCTGCTTTGAAATACATTGCCCAGCCAAAAAAGGTCACACGTTAAAATTTCTTTGGACTGTCTTTAGCTTTGGCACAGATTTGCCATGGCATCATTTCCACAAGCTTCTGTAATGTCACACCATTTATTTCTGTCCAGACATGCATCAATTTTTCTCCCAATATCTTATATTGATGGGAGATTTGGACCCACTGTCTTCTCCAGCACATCCCAAAGATTCTCAATGGGGTTTCAAATCTGGACTCTGTGGTGGCCAATCCATATGTGAAAATGATGTCTCCTGCTCCCTGAACCACTCTCTCACAATTTGACCCCCATGAATCCTGGTATTGGATCATCTTGGAATAAAGCCATGTCATTACGGGAAAAAAAATCCATTGATTAAATAAACTGGTGGTTCAGTATATTCAGGTATCAGCTGACCTCATTCTTTAGGCTCATAACGTTACTGAACCGAGACCAGACCTAGAACTGCAGCAGCAACATAACTAATCATAACTAATAGCCATAACGTTTTTTTGAACTTCTAACCCTTTAATTTATTGCAACATTTTACTTCCTCATGGTTGCCTTAGGAGTGTATCATAATAATAAACACTTTACAAGTATCACTGATCATCTTGTAATGATAAATGCTACGTAGGTGTGTATTTCTTTTCATCCACTGTGTACACATATGTCACAAGTTTTTCAAATATGACTCACCCCCTCAAAGATCCGGTAGTTTCTGGCCTTGTTCAGACTCACATCCCACACAACTAGAACCTACACATCCGAAAAAACAAATGAGTATGGTTAAAAACAGACAAATCCATTCACTCAACGCATGCACTAATTTTAGAACTGCCTCTGCAGTTCTTCCTGTAGAAAAGTCATGCTGGTGCTGCACCTTCGAGGTCTTTGTTCCTGAGTTTCGGATGCAGTAAAGGCCGTCCTGCGGTGAGCTGCTTACCTCCTTAAATAACCTGAAATAAGGGGAAGGAAACATGAATTTTAAACAGAAATGTGACAGAGATAAAGTGTCTGAATTTGCTAGTCTTCATATAGTGCACTATGTAGGGTGGATGTCATTTTGTTGTGCTGTCCCTATTGTCAGTGGACAATCGAATTACCTGTTATAGTACTACCTGTAATGCACTGTAAATCTATTGTATGACTGATGGGCAATTTTATTATAGATCTCCCAAAATTTTTCCTGTGTAGCCTAGTAGTTAGGGTACTGGATTATGGAGTAGAAGGTCCAGGGTTCAAATTCCAAATCTGACAAGCTGTCACTGTTGGGTCCTTGAGCAAGATCTCACAATTATTTGGATTGTACTAGTTGTATTAATTGTAAGTTGCTCTGGATAAGGGCGTTGGCTAAATTACATATCCATATATTTACCATAGTTAAACCAGATTCATAATATACACAGTGACCAAAAGATAACTCAGTAGTTCATAGAACGAATCTGCCATGGTTGTACTAGGGTAATTTGGTAAATATATCTAAGAGATACCATAGTAACCACTCACAGTTTTCTTTCCACCAAGACTTGTTTAGTCTACCATTAAATCTTGACTGAATATATATTTGAAAACATCAACGAGGTGTCTGTAAAATCCTGTTTAAAATTTAAACGTCTGCCTTATTGAGCCTTGGTCGTTGGCTAGCCTGGCATTGGGTCCCTTTGATCCTAAATTGCGCATCCTTATGTTAAATTAAGGGCAGAGCCATAGGGGGGTCACGATCAATGAGACTTGTGGTGATCTGGGATGTTGGGTTCTGTCTCCCTGTCTCTCTTATGCAACCACAAGTTTGTCCGTTGCTGGGGAGATGGGTTACTGATGTCTCATGTGATCCCTCTTGGCTGTGTTTCCCTCTGGTTCTTCACTTTTAATAACCTTTTAGCTATGCTGCCATAGTTACTGCTGCCGGAGTCTCAAGCTGCACTTAATGGTACAAAATTTTAATTTTTGTCAATAGATTTTGTACTTTTATCAATAACTAACTACTTTTCCTCTTTTTTCTCTAAGCCAGTGTTCTGGTGCCCGATGCATCACGTTCTGTGGTGTTTATCCATCATGGTCCCACACCGAGATGCTCTTCTGTCTCGTCTCCACCCAAGCAGTTCTTAACCACCAACCCCACCACACTCAGACTGAGAACAGTGACTCTCTCCCTCCTTCAGTCGGATGGGGAGGTCACGCACTGAGATTTTCCCACTGGGGACACAGGATTTAAGAATGCAGGTCTTGTCTATTTAGTCTTTGTAATAGCAGGTAGACTAAAGTTAATGGGGCTGGAGTACATCTTCCCTCACACCCGTTATAGCCCCCAAACCAATAATGTCATTAGTTAAGCTATTGCATCTAAATAACGTATGTTTTTTTGTAAAAAAGGTGACATGTTTTATGTAATAGGGTGATGCTCTGCCTACACATCTGTATCAAATGCATCTGATCATATCAATCGGTTGACTATGTGCATAGGCATGTCACAAGATTTAATAACATAATCCATTCAGAATTAATGAAAAAAAAATACTCACTTTTCCACAAAGCTGGTCTCTGTAGTATTAACGAAGACAGAATCGGGTAGTTGTACCTGAAAACAGACATGCATACACAAGTTAATCAACTGTTCTCTTATTATTTTTCCTTATCTAATACAAAACCTCACATTACATCATTATGTTCAAATGAACCCAAGGACCATAAAATCAATTATAGCACTAAAGTTTTGTTTGGTAAATGCAGTGACAGCTGGAAAAAACCCAAATTGTTATTCAGGAAGCATAATAATCCCACACAAAATGGAATTTATTTTGGTCCGTGTTTTTGAGGAAGTGACTCACAGACTTCATCTTACTGTAATTCTTGACCCTGTTTGATGTAGGTGGTGTTTGAGGTTCACTCACATTTTCATAGTCGCCATCGTCGTCGTCGTCCAAGCTTTCTTCTTTGTCCTTCATTTTGTTTCTTTTGTTCCACGGCTTCTCCTCCACAGAGGAACGGAAACTCTGGCCGTCAGGCGACGATCTTCTGAGAAAAAAGAAGACAATTAGGAATTCTAGATCTTTTCAGTGAGTCATATCAACTGGCTTACTCATAAAAAGAGCCTCAAATGCCTTCAAAGCAGGGCGCCAACTTTTTTTAAGGGAAAGTTGCTAACGTATGCTCAGATGACATCATGTTACTTTGCATATTAATTCATTCTTAATTTATGTTATATAATCGCCTCAAATAAAAATCTGGACTCGAAGAGAAGATAATAGAGTAGAAATTTATCAGAAGAGAAAATAATGTGAGAATATTTCTCACAGAAAGAACAGTTCTTTGGTCATGGAACTGCAAGCTATGTGTACTTTTTATAAGATAAATCAACTATTAATAATGCAGATCAATCAACAGCTTAGATAAAAAGCAGTGATAGTGAGTAGATGGGAAATACACATGAAGGAAACCAATTATCTCTAATTGGTACTGTGGTAGTCTAGCGGTTAAGGTGTTGGACTATGGACCACAAGGTCTAGGGTTCAAATCCCAACTCTGCCAAGTTGCCACTGTTGGGTTTTTGAGCAAGACCTGTTAGGATTAAAAAGTTAATCATAACTTTGTTTAAATTGCTTTGCTTTGTCTCTGGGTAGAGGAAATAGCCAGCACCCTATTTGGAACTGGTTTGGACCAGTTCCAGAGACAAAGAAACTCTGGAGTTAAGGGGGTGGTTAGGCGTCTATAAAAGTTACTGAAGCCCACAGGGGGGGGGGTCAGTCTTTTGCCTCTAATGCTGAAGGAAGAGACTGAACGCTGAGCAGCTTGAGTCCGAAGGAAGACCAACTACTTTTAAATAAACCCACAATTCCTTACATTGTATAAAGTGTAAGTCGCTCTGAAGAAGGACATCTACTAAATGCCATAAATGTAAATTTTGAAATAAATGACTCACTATTATTACTTTTATACTGATGTACTCTTTAAAATAAAGTCACTAATGAGGTCTAAAAAGTTGCCAATTGTAAAAATAAAGTTAATTACTGAAAAGCTTGATTTCCTTCAGTATACAAACTCAGGTAACATTCGTGATATGAGCTACTATTGTGGATTTTTTATCTTATCTGTAATTTCAATCAACCAACATCTTACTTTAGTTGTTTTACTCAGTTTGTCAAACCACATAAAGCCACATAACTGAAGATTTTATTTTATTTTTATTTGATACATTTTAGGTCCTCCTTAGACATCATTAGACTTTGGCTAAAGAGTTGATTATTTTTTTCAGATTCATTAAGTCTAATCTAGATTATGTTATGGAAAACAATTACTTTTTTAACGTCTAACGTCTACATTTAAAATAGGTAAATATGGACAACTACATACAAATATGTACATTTCTAGCAATATCTACATTAAAACATATTCTATATATCCATTTATAAAGAAGGACACCTACTGTATAGATACTGTACTGGGTTTGGGCTTCAGTACTGGCACAGGAGGCTTGGGCACTGTTGGAGGTGGAGGTTTGTGACCCACTGGCGTGGAAAAGGTAAGCTTTCTATCGCTTGCTGACGTGTTCCCTGAGTGCTGTCTGTCTGCTGAGTTCAGAACCACCTTCTTCTCCAGCTCATGACAGATGGGCAGAGTGGAGGGGGTATTAATGGACACAGCCGAGGAAGGCTTCTTGTTGTATCCTGGAAGAGTCGCTAAAGATGAGCAGCTAGCTGCAAGCTTTTTCTGGTTTCCAGGTGAAAGACATGGTGGTTTTTGAAGGGGCAGTGGTACGTGGCTGTTGGGTGTCTTGTTGTCTCGTGGGTGAGGGGGAATCTTGTTAGGTGGTGGTGGCGGTGGGCCTCTGGAATGGCTGGGAATGAACATTTCTCTATCCTGGATAGGAACAGCTGGTGGAGGGTAAGATGGTGGAACTTTCAGCCGACCTGGAAAAGCAACATTTCAGTTTACGATGTGAAAGCATTTCTAATTATGATTGTCAATCCACAGAAACATTTTATGCAGCTGTTGCTCTTCCTAGGAAGTAACATCCAGCAAGCAACACTAGGAGCGCAATGTAAGCTAAAGAAGGTGAAAAAATACAACTACAGAACTGCAGTTGTTGAATTTTTGAATGTAGGAGAAAACATAATAAGTATGGTTTTACATTTAATGGACACCCAACTAAAAAACATCAAGAAGATGAGAAAGTTTTTGTCGGAAAATTAAAAACTGTTTGGAAGGAAAAAACATAATTGGACACAATCATCAATGCCTCATGAGGACAGGACAGTCCAAGCAGTCATAATGCTCGGACTTCAACCATAAACCCTCTAATCATATAATAATAATTTTAGTCCACTAATAATCCATTGATTCAAAGCAGAGAAGAAGACCAAATGGTGGAAGCTGAGGAAGGAAGAATGTGGGGAAGAGTTCAACGGTGATTAGGGAGACGGGTAAGAAGGTACTTGGTGTATCATCTGGACAAAGAAAAGATGATAAGGAAACCTGGTGGTGGAATAGTGAAGTGCAGGAAGCTATTCAGAGGAAGAGGTTAGCCAAGGAGGAATGCGACAGGGACAGGACTGACGAAAGTAAACAGAAATATAAGGAGATGCAACTTAGGGCAAAAAGAGAGGTAGCAAAGCAGAAGGCGTATGAGGAGCTGTATGAGAGTCTGGACACTAAAGAAGGTAGAAGGACTTGTACAGATTGGCCAGACAGAGGAATCAGGCTGGAAAGGATGTGCAGAGGGTTTGACTTGTTAAAGATAAGAATGGTAATGTTCTAACAAGCGAGGAGAGTGTGATGGGAAGATGGAAGGATTACTTTGAGGAGTTAATGAATGAAGAGAATGAAAGGGAAAGAACAGTAGAGGTCGTAGAAACTGTGGATCAAGAAGTGGGAAAGATCAGTGAGAATGAAGTTCTCGTAATGCCTTGAAGAGGATGAAGAAAGGGAAGGCAGTTGGACCTGATGACATACCAGTGGAGGTTTGGAAATGCCTATGAGAGATGTCAGTGAAATTTTTGACTCAGTTATTCAATGGCATTGTTGAGTGTGAGAAAATGCCCGCTGAATGGAGGAGAAGTGTGATGGTGCCCATTTTTAAGAACAAGGGTGATGTACAG
>JAVSBU010349212.1:0-10160 GCA_033118015.1 Loricariichthys derbyi
TATTTCATTTCTGAGAGCTCAGAGCAAAGATTATTTACATGAACAAACTGGTGTCGGTTGGTCAAGTAGGATCTAAACCGTGAGAGTGCCATTCCCTTAATACCTACATTGTTTTCTAATCTATTTAATAAAATATCATGATCTATAGTATCAAATGCTGCACTTAGATCCAATAGTACAAGAAATATAATAAATATACAATAAAGATAATTCCATTATCTGATGAAATTAATAAATCATTAAGTACTTTAATTAATGCTGCTTCAGTACTATGATGGGGCCTATATCCTGACTGAAATGTTTCAGAAATGCCGTTGCTTTGGAGATAACTACACAGCTGATGATAAACAGCCTTTTCCCGGATTTTGGAGAGGAAAGCACATTAGGGTCAAGGTTGGCTTTTTAATCAAAGGTTTAATAAGAGCACACTTGAAGGATCGGGGTACATAGCCATAGCTAAGAGATGAATTTAAAATAGTAATAAGTGGCTCTGTAATACTCGGTGCTACGTCTTTTAGTAAAGGTGTAGGAATTGGATCTAGTAAACAAAAAGATTTGTTGAAAAAAGGAAGCCAGCGAGGTGAGTCGTCTGTTAGTACCCCCGTGCGAGTGACGGCCAGCACCCGGCAGGGAGTTCCGAAGAGAAGTTCGCCCACTGTCGAGGTCGTAGAGATTTCACTAGAACGAGGTCACCTGGTTGGAAGGGATGTGTGGGTACCTGTGAAAGACTCGGGAGAGACAGAAACACTTTAGACTGTAATTTATTTAACACTTCACAGAGGGCATCGGCATAGTCACCTGAGGGATGAAAGGAAGTGTTAGTGTATGAAAGAGGGAAAGGTTTCCCGAAAAGACATTTGAAAGGAGAGACCCCAGTCGTGGCAAGTGGGCTGGCCCTCAGTTCCATGAGGACAGCCAGGAGAATTGTAACCCATTTTTTTGAGGGATTAGACAGAAGTGCTTTGGTCAGTCACTCCTTTAGAGTTCAGTTGGCGGGTTCAACCACGCCTGATGACTGCGGATGGTATGGAATGTGGAAATGCAAATCAACCTTAAGGCTTTTCATTAGTTCACGGATCATCTTGGATGTAAAAGCTGGACCCTGATCACTATCGATGCATATGGGCATGCCATATCGTGAAAAAATTTCCTATGTAAGAATTTTGCACACTGTTGCAGCATTTTCTTGTTTTGTTGGAAAAGCTTCTATCCATTTAGAAAATTTATCCACAGTCACGAGTAAATAACGAAACTGACCAACCTTTGGCATATGTGTGAAGTCAATTTGCATATGTGTGAAAGGCATGCATGGTGCTGGTAAATGTTCATGCAGAATTTTTTGACTTTAATTGTTTACCTGGGTGCATATCATGCATTGAGCTAGCAGAACTTTTACTGTTCAGCCAACACCCCTGATACAGAACAAGTGGTTGATTCCTTGACATACCATAGCACACCTTACATAGCTGATCCCATGAAAATTTTGGGCTAAGAATGCCAGTGTACTGTGTGGAAGAGCTAGACGCTGGTCTGGATCCCTTAGCAATCCATCTGAATCAGGAGTTTCTGTGAGTCAGATCAGCCTGAGTAGGTTCCGCCTGTCCTAGATAAAGCAGCTTTTCGAGCTACAGTATCAGCCAAGGCATTGCCTTTCGCTTCAAACGTGTTAGACGGGCCGTGACCATTGACCTTCACTACTGCCAATTGGGAAAGTAGGGTACATGCTGTTAACAGATCTTGGACAAGAGAGGAATTACTAATAGGCTTTCCATCTGCTGTCCTGAATCCCCTCTTGGGCCAAATAAGACCAAAATCATGAGTGTCATAAGCGTACCTGTAAATTGTGACTTCCTGATCAGCATACAATGTACATGCACGGGTTAGAGCTACCAGCTCAGCAGCTTGCGCAGATCTGTACGGGAGACTACCTGCCTCTAGTGTCACATCAGGTAATTTGCATACTGCAAACCCACAGAGAATTGTGTTATTATTCGGGCGCGAGCTGGAGCCATCCACGAACACATGATCACCCTCTGATAGGGGAACATCTTTAAGTCTGTTTGGAGAGAAGAAGAGACAGTTATTTCATCCAAACACTCTTGTTCAAGGAAGTCATTGTCACTGAGACATTTCTGCAAGAGGTAAGCCGGTGATGTTAATCGCGTCAATGGTTTGATAGTGATATTATTTGCGTTAGTGAGTATGATCTCATATCCGGATTTGCGTTGAGCTGACATGTGCTGTGTTTTTATGTTTCTTAACATGTGTACTACCTGGTGTTTTGTATGGAGGATCAGAGGATGTTTCAGTACAGTTCTCTCTGCATCCTGGACCATCAATGCTGCAGAAGCAATGGCCCTCAGACAATCAGGTAATGCCTGAGTAAACCGCAACAATATGATGGTCAACCCGACGTTTGCGCTAGCTTTTTGCTACAATGTGAGCTGTATTTTGATTGTTCAGCTCCAGGCTCGGATAAGGCTAAAATAGCATTCATTATTTCTCGCTTAACTGGTATTACTCTTCAATGGGAAACCGCCGCTTGGGAGTTGGTGCATGAGCTATCCTTTAAGGACTTTAAAACCAGATTTCATACTATTTTTGACCACCCGAGCGACGGTAAGTGTGCCGGAGAGAGGCTGTCCTCCCTACATCAGGGGGGACTCACGGTAGTGGAATATGCTCTTCAATTCCGCACCCTAGCCGCAGGCAGCGGATGGAACGAGCCCGCACTGCTGATCGTGTTCCGCTCAGGGCTCCACACGAGGTTTTTCGGGAGCTGGCATGCAGAGACGATAGGCTCTCCCTCGACGAGCTGATAGACTTATACATTCATCTCGACCACCTCAGAAACCGATGGGATCCCGTTCTTGTAGTCCCCGCCAGTCCGCCAGGTCCACGCCCAGAGGTTGAGGCACCTCTGGATCAAATGCAATGTGACTCGACCAGGTTTCAGCCGAGGGAGTCACCAGCAGCAAGCAGCGGTATCCAGTGCCTGTTCTGCGGGGCCAGGGACCACTTTATGATCGACTGTCAAGCTTGTAAGAGCCAGAACCAGGCGCCAACCCCGGGAAAGCACGTGAAGTCTTCTTCACACACTAATGTGGTGAGTCTGCCCACTCGGGTGTTGGTCTCACGTTCTTTCATCCTGCCAGTGAAGCTGTACTGTGCGTCTGTATGTACTGTCATTAGAGTGCTTCTCGACTCTGGAGCAGAGGGCAACTTCATCTCCCAGGAGGTCGTCCAGCATCTCCGCATCCCCACAGAGGCACTAGACCGCAAGATGGGGGTGGCAGTGGTCGACAGCGCAGCACTGGACCAGGGGGAGATTTCGCATATCACCAAGCCACTCCGCCTGGAGGTCAGCGCCTGCTACACGGAACAGACCCCATTCTTCGTCCTGAACAGCTCTAAGTTTGCTGTCATCTTGGTTCTACCCTGGCTATGACTTCACAACCCCAACATCTCCTGGAAGGACCAAGAGATCCACAGCTGGTCGAGGTATTGTCTGCAACGGTGCATCCGACGTCCTAGCCTGGGCCTACAGTCTACCACCACGGTACCCAACTCTGAGCCACCTATTCCCTTGGAGTACCAGGACCTCAAGGAGGTGTTCAGCAAGGCTCGGGCCACGTCTCTACCTCCTCATCGTCCCTATGACTGCGCCATTGAGCTACTAAAGGGAGCTGTCCTACCCAAGGCACGGGCCTATCCCCTATCACAGGAGGAGGGCGATGTCAGACTACGTGGATGAGTCCCTGAAGCAAGGATTCATCTGTCCCTCCAGGTCTCCGGTAGTGGCCGGGTTCTTCTTCGTTAAGAAGAAGGATGGCACCCTCCGCCCCTGCATAGACTACAGAGGCATCAATAATATATCTAAGAAGTACCCGTACCCATTGCCATTGGTTCCGGTAGCTCTGGAACAGCTGAGAGGGGTGAGGTACTTCATCAAGCTCGACCTCTGTAGTGCATATAACTTGATACGCATCCGCAGGGGCAACGAGTGGAAGACCGCCTTCATAACTAATAAAGGCCACTACTAATATCCAGTTATGCCTTTCAGCTTATCAATGGCACCATTGGTCTTCTAGTCATTCATAAATGACGTGCTCCGAGACATGCTCGACCGCTTCGTCATCGCATACATCGACGACATCCTCATCTACTCCGAGGACCTCCTGAGCCATGTTAAACATGTTCGAGTAGTACTTAAGAGACTACTAAAAACTATAACATAAAGGGTTAGAAATGTGAATTTAATCAACACTCTATTTCTTTTCTAGGATACCATATTAGCTCGGGAGGCATAGTCATGGAGCAACAAGGTCGAAGCGGTGACCCAGTGGCCCACTCCAGAGTCCGTCAAGGATCTCCAAAGTTTCCTGGGGTTCGCCAACTTCTACAGACGCTTCATCATGAACTACAGCGTGGTGGCAGCCCCATTAACGGCACTGCTTCGAGGTAACCCACATCATTTACTCTGGAGTTCTCAGGCTAACCAGGCGCTCCTGGTGCTTAAAAAGGCTTTCACCTCAGCACCCGTCCTACACCACCCGGACCCGAGTCAACCATCCATCATTGAGGTCGATGCTTCCGAGGTGGGGGTGGGCACCGTCCTCTCTCAACACCAAGGTAAGCCTGAGAAGCTATATCCCATAGCGTATTTCTCACGCAAATTGTCTCCTGCAGAACATAATTATGGCATCGGAGACAGGGAGCTCCTGGCGGTGAAGTTGGCTCTGGAGGAGTGGCGCCACTGGCTCGAGGGTGCCAGATTCCCGTTCTCAGTCCTTACCGACCACAAGAACCTGGAGTATCTCAAGTCGGCTAAACGACTCAACTCTCGCCAGGCCCGGTGGTCGCTGGACTTTGCCCGGTTCAATTTCAACATTACTTACCGCCCCGGGTCCAAGAACGTTAAAGCCGACGCCCTTTCCAGGTACTACCAGGAGGAGGATGAGACGGAGCTCAAGAAAGTTCCCGAGCCCGTCCTGCTGGAGACCATGTTCCTCAGCACCATTCAATGGGACTTGGACAGACATATTGCCAAATCCATTCGCGAACAACCTACTCCCAAACACTGTCCCAAGGACAAATTATACGTCCATGCCCCCCACCGAGCTGAACTCATCACATGGGCACACTCTTCAGTGGTAGCAGGACACACAGGAGAGGCATGCACCCACCAGCTCATCTCCCAATGCTACTGGTGGGAAAACATGTTTTGCGATGTGCACAAATTCGTCGCCTCATGCTTCACTTGTGCCCAGAGCAAAACGCCCAAAACGCTGCCGGCAGGGAAGCTACACCCACTGCCTATCCTGGCGCGACCATGGTCCCATATTGCCGTCGACTTCGTCACGGACCTTCTCTGAGTCTGATGGCTTTACTACTATTTTTACCTTCGTGGACCGCTTCTCCAAAGCCGTAAAGTTTGTTCCCTTTAGGGGTCTCCCCTCAGCTTGGGACACAGCCATGGCCATGTTTGAGAACGTGTTCCGCAATTTTGGCATTCCTGAGCAAATTGTTTCTGACAGGGGTGCACAATTCAGCTCTAGGGTTTGGTCAGCGTTCTGCGAACACCTGGGTGTAATGTCAACCTGATAGCGATAGGCCGATAGCGATAGACACAGGTCTGATAACCCTTCTTTTCGGTGTGGCGATAGAGTCTGGCTCTCCACCCGGGACCTCAGGCTGCGGGAGGGAGCTAGAAAATTACAACCCAAGTATTTGGGCCCGTTTGTTATTCTTAAGAAGATCAACAATGTTTCTTATAAACTTAAACTCCCGCCTGAATATCGCATATCTAATTCATTTCATGTCTCACTCCTCAAGCCAATTGTTCCAGGCCCCCTTGACGAATTGTCCACCACGGAGATGCTGCCTCCTCCCTTGGATCTGGAAGGTACCCCCGCCTATCAATAATAAATAGCTTGCTTACCTTCTCTGTGCCTGCATTCTCCACCATCTGTTAGGTATTCTAGCTGCAGTGAAATTAGCTCTGGAAATAAGATGTTAGCCTCAGAAACCCAGCCAGGTCGATCGTGTGTGTTAAGGAGCTCTCAGGGTCAGAAATGAAGGAGGAGCTGGCGCCAGGAGGAGAAAATCTTTCACCAGACAAGTTGGATCAGAAAGTCTCACCTACTTTATTAATGATTCAGAGACATTAATATAGCATGAAATAAACACTTGATCTGTTCATCATGAGACGTCATCACACATACGTGAAAGAGAAATCTTTATGTTCTAGTGTACAGACATTTGTTCATGAACAATAAAACATCACTTTATCTTCAGGTTAACTTAGATTAACAGTGGGTCAGTTCGACCTTGCTGAATTCAGGCCCGTGTTAAAGTGTGTCAAAGGTGAAATGCATTAAAAGCTTAGAATTAATGTGTTACAGTTTTCACACTCACTGACAGAAAATGTAATTTTAAGACATGTCTACAAAAGTCTTATCTATAAATTAGCTGCTTTGCTTGAGTAAAGTCATCTCTCCACCTCTTTTATGCTGCTTCCAATGATGCACTGATATTATACTTTAGCACAGGGCCTCTGTGGGTAGCACTGTCACCTCACAACAGGAAGGCCCTAGGTTCAATTCCAGATGGATTGGCCCAGATCCTCTCTGTTGTGAGCCTGCATGTCCTGTGTCCATGTGATTTTACTCTGGGTATTCTAGTTTCCTTCTACAGAATAATTGTTAAAATAGGCATTGATGTTGATAGCAATGTTATAATACCAAACAAACATACTAATAATACAAATAAAAATGACTTGTGGCTTTTGACTTTTCTGTGTACATGACATAGCTGTTTACAATAAAGTTGTAGTAAACACACATAAACACAGGTAACCAAATGTGTAAACTATGGATGTACACTCGTTGTGTCACAGGACACAATTCTTGCTCCCTGACTGCTAGAGGTCAGGATCGACACACTAATCCTCCCGAAGCTGCCTAGGGCTCACAGAAAAGCACGAGGCGGTAATGAGGATGCACGAGGTACACCCGTGTGAATACTTTTAAAAGACGGGTGTTCACCAGGTTTCCTCGTTGTGTCCTTTGACTGCTTCTGTATCACAATACGTCTGCGTTTTTCCTCATTCTTTATCACGATCAGTGTGTTTCCGCTATTTCGGGTTTTTCACTGCATCTCGATTTCCTTTGCATGTGCTTCTCGGTTTTTCAGTTCTGCTCATGTTTCGGTCTTGTTATCTCTTCAGGTATTTTCAGCATTCAGTTTTTCAACGACAGGTTCTTTAGTTTCGTTTGCATGAGGGTAGCTTCTAGAGCTTTGACTCTGTGTTTTTGGGTCTCCCATCCCCTTCAGTTTTTTAATTCCTTTTTGCACCTGAGCTCTATTTTTGTTAATACGCCTTTTTCACACTCCCTTGTACTTTTTGCCCTTTAGTTCTCCCTTCCTTATCCCATCCTATTCCTCAGCCCTTCTCCTTCACAACCTGTACACGCCGGTTGTTGTGATGGCGTCTTTGGAGGTTACCCTTCCCTATAGGGTCAGAGGTACCGACTCTCCCGACAAGGGGGAAGGTGGTGTAGGTGCCAGAAGGCCTGGGGTAACTGTTAAGGCTGTAGATAGTGTAGGGTCAGTCAGGAGCCACTGCCGTCGTCACTTTCTGACAGGTATGATTAATATGCCCCCTAGCGTTTGCCCTCACCTTGCCTTCATCCCATATCATGACACCTTATTATATACACCACCTTGGTTCTGTGCTTACAGTCCATTTTATATGTTCCACTTACTGTATAGAAGCACTATGTAGTTCTACAATTACAGACTGCAGTCCATTTGATGTTCTGCATAATTTGCTAGTCTCCTTTTACCCTGTTCTTCACTGGTCAGAACCCCAATAGGACCACTGCATATCTAGTACTATTAGATCACTGCAGTGACACTGATGTAGTGGAAATGTATTGATTTGGTATGAGTGGATCAGACAGCACTACTGTTGGAGTTTTTTCAACATACTTACTGTGCACTATATTAGATACATTTACCATATTGCTCCATACTGTAAATGTAAAGCCAGAGACAGGAGCTCATCTCTTGTTGCACAGTTTGTTTTAGTCATTCTCGAATCCTTCATCACTGCTCACTGATGCTGCCTACAGGATGCTGGTGGCTGGATATTTTTTTGTTTGTTGACGGACTATTTTCCACCACCACCACATAAATGCATCTACATAATTACAAAGTAAATTACTGTGCAAACGTCCTAGACATTCTATATTTTTCAGTTTATAGTTATGCTTTTTTTTTTTTTAAGTTTGAGTAGTTACTGCACTGAAACTGATGTGGTACTGTTTTTTAAACACTACATTGTCACTGCTGGACTGAAATTAGTCCACCAGCTGAAAATGTCCAGCCAGCAACATTCTGTAGGCAGCATCTTGTGAGGACTGATGAAGGATTAGAGAATGACTATCACAAACTCTGCAATAGCTACTGTCTCTGACTTCACATGTACATGGTACATCAGCAAAGTGTATGTCTCTAATAAACTGGACAATCAGTTAAGAGTGTTTTAAAACTGCATAATGTTTCTCATAAAAATCAAAATTTTCTATTTTGGTCACAACTGTTCTCAAATAGTATTTTAATATAAACCTCTGTCTTCTCTTTGTGATTTTTAGCAAACTACTTGCAATCAGCAATGTTCTTTTTGGAGAGCAGTGGCTTTTTACTTGTAGCCCTGCCACATGTTCCATTGGTGTTCACTGCTCTCCTGATGGTGACGTATGAACATTGATATTCGTTAATGTGAGAGAGACCTTCAGTAGCTTATAAGTTACCTAGAGTTCCTTTGTGATCTCGCTGACTATTATACTGTTGTCACACAACGCTCTGAAGGGAACTGCAATTCCCTTCGTACACCGCTGGGAGGCGTCAGCGTAGCACGAGAGGATCAGGTGATTGGTAAACCGCCATCACCTGAGTTCTAATGAGCGTTTCCTATTTAAGCCCGGTCCTCTCGTGCTACCGTTGCAAAGTATTGCCATTGTTTACCTTTGTGCCTTACCAAGCGTTTACTATTGGATTGCTGTTCTGTTTACCCACCTTGCCTGCCTATCTGAACTTGAGTATTGCTTCTCCATTGTCCTATCTGCCGGTGATTACCTTAGCTTGTCCTGACTCTGATTCTGCTTAGCCCTGTACGTTATTGTTAGTGTATGTTTGTTTTGCGTTCATTGCGGGTTTATTGTGTGTTCGTCGTTTGTTAAAATAAACGTTTATTTTGGTACTTCTGCACTCGTCTGTGTCACTACCATGTCACAGAATACTTGGCCGCTTCAACAACAGACGGCGGAAGCTTGCGCTTATCAACAGGCCGTTGAGGCGCAGAGTCACACTCTGGGTGAGCATCACACTGCCATTGCTCATGTCACCCAGACTGTGCAACAGCTTGAGCAGGGCCAAGTACAGCAGATAAAAATCTAGAGTACCTCAAGAGTGCTAAGAGGTTAAACTCACGCCAGGTCGCTGTTCTTCGCTAGGTTCCACTTCTGCATAACCTACCGCCCTGGGTCCAAGAATGCCAAGGCCGATGCCTTATCCAGGTATTATCAAGAGGAGAGGGAGACCGAATTACACAAGGTGCCGGAACCCATTTTGCCAGATTCGGTATTTCTAAGCTCCATCCAATGGGACCTGGACAGACGCATCGCCAGGTCCATTCGCGAGCAACCTGTGCCTAAGAATTGTCCCAAGGATAGGTTGTACGTTCACCCTCCGCACCGTGCCGCAATTATCACTTGGCCGCAGTCTTCAGTGGCAGCGGGGCAACCAGGTGAGGCACATACACAACAGCTAATCGCACAGAGTTACTGGTGGGAATCCATGTACAGGGACATCCACCAATTCATTGTATCATGCTCTACCTGCGCTCAGAGCAAGATGCCCAAGACCCTACCTTCTGGCAAATTGCACCCGCTGGCCATTCCAGCATGCCCCTGGTCCCACATCATGGTGGATTTTGTTACGGACCTTCCTGAGTCCGAGGGGTTCACCACGATCATTACCTTCGTGGACTGATTTTCTACACATATTCCCTAATTTTGGCATTCCCGAGCAAATTGTGTCAGACAGGGGTTCTCAATTTACCTCTAGAGTATGGTCAGCATTTTGTGAACACCTTG
>JAVSBU010349233.1:0-10159 GCA_033118015.1 Loricariichthys derbyi
AATGAAAGTAAGCCGTATCCTCAGTTGTGATGAAAGAGTAATTACATTACCTGTTATGACCAGCAGGTGTCATTATATGACCACCTAAAGTAAAATGTGGTACACTGTTGAGCGTTTTAATTGGTCTGTTCCCATTGCTATGACTTATCTTTGTGATTGACATACAAACAGCCTAAAGACAATGAGTCCTCTGTGCTGTATTCATTACATTTAATGTAAGTACATTACATTATTATGGAGGAATGTTGTTTTGTTTCACTGTGTACTGTATGCAACTGTATAAATGGTTGAAATGACAATTAAAACCAGTTGAACTTGAACTTGATCTCTGTCATCCTCTGCCTAGGGGGCGGAGCTAAATTTGCATATTTTCCCGACCTTGCTAAATGCTAACCTTATATAAGTACGGCTTACCTCCACATCCCTACTGTTACACCTTTATATACCTTAATTGCAGGAAAAACCGTATAACCATTCGTTTAAAAGGGTTGACCTGCTTTGCCTGGATTCCACCTCATTTAATGGGCATTTTTGCAGGTAAAGCCGGAAAAGGCTTATCTCGGTTAACTCGGCCACAACCGTGTATTTCTGAACATAGCATAACCTGGAATTCACTGGGTGCAGGTAAAGTTACACCCCAAACAACGCACCAGTCCATCTTTTGCTCAGAGGACTCAGAGTTTGGGACTGAGGGATTGCAATGTGAAGGTCAGGTAGGACATTTATGGACTGTTACATTCCTGCTTACTTTTCCCACAAATTAAGATAGAAGTCATGACTTCTAGATTTGCTACTGGTGAATTACTAACCATGCAGGAAGGCATGAGTGCAAATAAATTCATCCATCCATGAAAAATGTAAACATAAGAAGTGCATTTTCGGAATAAAATGTCATCACATAGCCTATATGTGGCTCTTATCATATTTTTAGATAATTATGTTTGTTTTGCAGTTTTCTGGGTATTGACCATGTCAAGCACAGCCACAAGCCTAAATCTGATCTAACAAAAGGTCCAGAGGAGTTGCTTTTCATAGTTGAGTAAATATTCGAAATAACAACAATGTGGCTGTGCAATTTGCATAATCTACAATATCTTAATTGATGTTTTAACAATGTGCAAGGTGGCATTATCCAGCATGTTGTCCCATAAACAGCCAGAAGCACACCTTAAAAGTTTACTTGCATCATGAAGTGATCTAGGATAGACTACTGCACATACAGCATGCTAGCACCACAAATTAAGCTAGCGTTCGACTAAAAAGTACATGCCTGAATTAAAAATGCTCAAAAGATCACAGTCAGGAAACCACTGGAAATCATTTATCATTATAGGCAGCTTAACTAACTAACTTGTTTCACTATCTGAGAACTAACCACCATGTAGAATATTAAGATTATGACAAAATTTGGGAGTTGACTGTCCACAACAGCTTTAAACTAGCCGAGGTACCAGCACAAAAACACACTCAGCAAACCTTAGCAAAATCATTCTGGGAAAAAATGCCTTAGAACAAGAAACAGCCATATGTAGATTCTTTAATATTCACCTGGGGGTATTTTTCCATGAATGGCATATAAAACTTACACAGGCACATTTGAAATCCAAACTCAAGTCAAACAAGGTAATCCTGTTATAGTGACAGAAAAAGCCAAACTGATCTTGGGGGTATGACTCTGTCTAATCTCTGCAGGCTCATCTAACAGAGCCGGTACATCAATTATTCACATGCTTATTCATTTTGTTCCCTAACACCAAATTTAATCTTATGTGCAAACCTTTTGTTCATTCATCTCAACTCTGTTTTCACATTGCTTGTCCTTAGGCATTATGCCAATGTTAATGTTCATTGTGTATTTTCATGTATTATCTGTCAGCATGTCTATAATCAAAGCAAGCTTAATTCATTAACTAAATATTTCTGTCACTCACTGTTTTATTCAGAACCGACATGATTCAAAGCCCCTTACTAGGAAAAAAGTGCACACTAAAAATGCTGCTCAAATGCAACAAAAAGTTTATACACCATCTATACAAGTTTGAAGTTTCATAAATCCAAATGATGTAAAATGGGTATTAAATTAAGAAGAACGAGTGAGATATAGAAAAGATAAAGCTCGGATTCCAACTCTCCTTGGCATATCTTTATATGCTTTGTCATAATGAATGATTTGTACTGCTGCATGCACATCGTGCACATAGATTAATCTGCACTGAAATGGAACTTAAAGTTAATGATAACTTGAGGAGAACAATGCCTTTGCCAAAAAATCAGATTTTCATATCAGATTGGCCAGGGTACAAGTTACCAACAATCACCAGTGGTACTGTTGTCCAACAGAGTGGGTCTCTGACACATATATGGAATGTTTTCTTCTGAAAATACAAAACAAATTCATAATTAAGGCAAGCTATATTTCATCTCTTATATAAATACAACCCCAATTCCAATGCAGTTGGGACTGTCAGGTGTAACCCCAGGCATGCGTTTGTTTCGCATCGGCAGTCTGGCATAAGCCTGATGTCACAGCTGAAACTTTAGTGTCTGCACATGCGCGATCGGCGCCGCAGATGCCATTACTAGAAGTTGCAATTGCTGTGAGTGGCGTTTTAAAAGCGAGCCATGCAGATCATTCTTCACCGGGTCATCTTCAAAGGTAAGCCGCTTTTTGTACCATCTGTCAGCCCGGTGATTGCCATGATTCACCGTGGCTCATGCAACGGATATGGAGTGGTTTTAGACTGGGTTTTAGTAGACGCATGGTTTTCATCTTCACGCTAGTCATGTCCCGAGGCTGGTGCACATATCCTGCAGTTATGTGCGCAAATCACGGGGCGTGCTCACGGGCACATGCACAAGTCTTGCTCTTTGGTGCCAGAGAAGGTGAGGGACAAAGGTAGCACCCTCCCTTCATAGACGGAGGGTGGAGTACAGTCAGGAGACCGGAGGTAACGACAGGGCTTAGTTGGTAGGGTAGAGATAGTTAGCTGCATCTCTGTGCCACCCGGACCCCCTTGGCACCCTCCACTCTCCGTGTGGTCATCCAGGCAGTGCCGGACCCAAAGGGGCCACTCGGGGGATACCGCTGATTCACTGTTGCCACAGGTGGGTCATTGTTCAGTGGCTGTCCCTGCACTTCCCCCTGTCGGACCTTGTTTGGGTCGTCCCAGTGATTGGCCGGGTCGGAACATCTGGTCGTAAATATGTAGGCATGGTTGGCCGGACCGGTCCACTGACTGTAAATCCAGGCCTACTTCACCTTGGACGTGTCCTAAGTTGTCCCCATGTATCCTAGCGTCATCGGCCTTAGGGGTTTGCCATTTTGGCACTTTTGATTTTCCTTTTTAGGTTTTTTCATTGTTACTTTGCTTCTGTTCTTTTTCTGTTTATTTCCATTTCCTTATTTATGTTAAATAAGCTTACCCTTAATCATGAAGCTGTCTGCATATGGATTCTCCTTTACACCTCGCCCCCCATATCATGACAGGGACATAAATAAAACATAAAAAAAATAGAACATGATGATATGCAAATCCTTTTCAACCCATATTCAATTTAATACACTACAAAGACAATATATTTAATGTTCAGAAATATAAACTTTATTGGTTTTGGAAAAAAAAAAATCACTAATTTCGAATTTGATACCTGCAACACACTCCAACAAAGTTGGGACTGTGGTAATTTAGTTCTAGTAACAAGGTTAATAATTTATATAATGATGTGATTTCAAACAGGTGATGTCAACAGGTGATTATGATCATGAATTGGTACAAAAGTAGCATCCAAGAAAGGCTGAGACTTTGAAGAACAAGAGATGGAAATGGCAAAGGAAATGTGTGAGAAAATTATGGAAATGTTTAAAAACAATGTTCCTCAAAGAAAGACTGAAGGGATTTGCATATTTCAGTCATAACGTTTGCTCATTTGTTGGTTTTGCATTGTCTTGTTGAAAAATACATTGATGTTCCTGGAAAAATCTCATCTTGAATGCATATGTTGCTCTAAAATCTCAATGTGCTTTTCTGCATTAAAGCTGCCATCACATAAGTGTAAATGAACTTTGCCAAGGGCACTGACAAAACCCCATACCATAATATACCCTGTCATTTGGACTTGTTGTTGATAACAATCCGGATGGTCCTTTTTGTCTTTGGTCTGGGAACATGGTGGCCATTTCTTCCAAAAAATAGATCTGGAATACTGATTCTTCTGGCCATAATACACATTTCCACTGTGTGATGGTCCATTCTAGAGGCCTCTGAGCCCAGAGAAGTCAACAGAGCCTCTGGATATGGTTAACATGAGGCTTCTTTTTTGCACAGTAAAGTTTTAAGTAGCATTTGTTAATGTAATGTATTGTAGGGCTTGATAAAGGATTCCTAAATTAATCTCTTACCCATGTGGTTATATCAGCTTTTGTTGAATGGTGGTTCTAGATGCATTGCTTTCTGAGAGATAGAACATCACAGCATTCAACTTAAGCTCACGCCTTTGGCCTTTATGCCTTTTACTTCTTCAAGACTTCTTTGATTGTTTAATGTTGTTATGCACTGTATAGGGAGGGATATGCAAATTCCTTACAATCTTTTTTTGAGGAACATTGTTTCCCAATGATACAATTACTATCATTTTTGTTAGTCTACCCAAGAAACACAGCTGCCAGGTTAGCTTATCCTTAGAGATTTCTCTTCTTTTAAGCTTATTTCCATAGACTTGAATTGGTATTCCCTTGCGCGATCTGGCAACTCTGGTGTTAAACGCAGCATCTGCTATCAAATACTTTGTGGAGACTCTGAAATGCAATATATACTTAAGAACACAAAGAATTTGATTATGTAATATTAAAGTTTGAAGTTACCTCTCATCTTTCACTGAGATTATTGGCTGGTGGCAAAGTAGAAATCTGAATATTGCCAGGGTCAACCCAGAGGTTTCCGATTATCTGATTACGCCAGTGCATGTATACTCGATGATCGGATTACTGAAGAAACTCATCTTTTCTGCAGTTATCAGATTATTAATTGCACGTAAACATACTCACTGATACCTGTGACAGATATTGCACAATTTTCAGCGTGATTTTGCAATCACATGCCCAAATGGTCCAAAACAAAATAATTCTCAATTCTCGCTGGCAGCCAATTTAGTACTTCAGCAAGAGTACTACAACAAGAGCGATTTGGCATTGTGGAAATTTTGGATTCAAACTCCAGTGTGTGGCTGGTGCTATGAGACTAAATGCCAGCAATAACAGAACTATAGTGAATGATGGGAAAACAGGAATAGAGCTGCAAACGTGGTAATGGAAACGGCGAGACACAAACAAAACATGCAGGATTTACAGCCAGAGTGGTTTGTAGAATTGTGGCAGCAGAGAGAATGTGTTTTTCATGTCTCATCAGCGTTTTATCATGACGAGGCAAAAAGGGCATGGAGAGAAACAGAACTGAAAAATACAGCAGATGAATTATAGCTTCCAGGTTATGAGCAAGCGGCAACTGTTTAGACAGATCTAGTTTATTTACCTTTAGGACTGCAAGACATTATTTAATGCTTTCCAATTCTTGCATGCAGCATCTAATAATTTTCTGTATTCATATGTCTATTTTTAGAAAAAAAAACTATCATGTAATCAGACACAGAGGACACAAGAGACAACTCAGCGTGTGCCTTGTTATAATCTTATTATTCTGCAGAAATCGCACAGCTAAAAATTCCCTTTATATAGTCGGCTAGGATTATTGGACGCATGTACTGTGGGTACGGAAAGTATTCAGACCCCTTCAATTTTTCACTCTTTGTTTCATAGCAGCCATTTCCTAAAATCAAAAAAGTTAATTTTTTTTTTCTCCTTAATGTACACTCAGCACCCCATCTTGACAGAAAAAAAAACCAGACATGGAATTTTTTGCAAATTTATTAAAAAGAAAAACTGAAATATCAAATGGTCATAAGTATTCAGACCCTTTGTTGTGACACTCATATTTAACTCGCATGCTGTCCATTTCTTCTGATCCTCCTTGAGATGGTTCTATTCCATCATTGGGATTCACCTGTGTTTAATTAAACTGATTGGACTTGATTAGGAAAGATACACACCTGTCTGTAGCACTCAAGGTTCATAAGAGCACAGTGGCCTACATAATCCTTAAATGGAAGAAGTTTGGGATGACCAGAACTATTTCTAGACCTGGCCACCCAGCCAAACTGAGTAATCGTGGGAGAAGAGCCTTGGTGAAAGGTAAAGAACAACCCAAAGATCACTGTGGCTGAGCTTCAGAGATGCAGTAGGGAGATGGGAGATAGTTCCACAAAGCCAACTATCAGCCCTCCACCAGTAGGGGCTTTTTCTCCTCAGTGCAAAACATATGAAAGCCCACACAGAGTTTGCTAAAAAACACACGAAGGACTCCCAGACTATGAGAAATAAGATTCTCTGGTCTGAAGAGTCGGAGATTGAACTTTTTGGCATTATTTGTAAGCGGTATGTGTGTAGAAAACCAGGCACTGCTCATCACCTGCCCAATACAATCCCAACAGTGAAACATGGTGGTGATAGAATCATGCTATGGGGGTGTTTTTCAGCTGCAAGGACAGGACAACTGGTTGCAATTGAAGGAAAGATGAATGTGGCCAAGTACAGAGATATCCTGGAAAAAAACCTCTTCCAGAGTGCTCAGGACCTCAGACTGGACCAAAGGTTCACTTTCCAACAAGACAATGACCCTAAGCACACAGCTAAAATAACAAAGGAGTGGCTTCAGAACAACTCTGTGACCATTCTTGACTGGCCCAGCCAGAGCCCTGACCTAAAGCCAGTTGAGCATCTTTGGAGAGACCTGAAAATGGCTGCCCACCAATGTTCACCATCCAACCTGATGGAACTAGAGAGGATCTGTAAGGAAGAATGGAAGAGGATCCCTAAATCCAGGTGTGAAAACTTTCCATCATTCCCAAGAAGACTCATGGCTGTACTAGCTCAAAAAGGTGGTTCTACTCAATAATGAGGGTCTGAATACTTATGACCAAGTGATATTACATATTTTCCTTTTTAATACATTTACAAAAAAATTCTACGTCTGTTTTTTTTTTTTTTTTTTTTTTTTTTTCTATCAAGATGAAGTGCTGAGTTTATCAATGAAAAAAAATATAACTTTTTTTATGTTAAAAAATGGCTGCTATGAAACAAAGAGTGAAAAATTTTAAGGGGTCTGAAAACTTTCCGTACCCATTGTATGACATGGAAAAGCTTTTATATTAAACCACTAGCATATTCAAATGTATTTGTTATAAGTTATGTTAAAATTGGTTTTAAGATGTTTCAAGTAAGTACTTTTTTCATTTTGATTAAGAAAAGGTGTTGCAGTAGTTAGCACATTTGCCTCAGTGCTCCAAAATCCCTGAGCGTTGCCTGTGTGGAGTTTGCATGCTCTCCCCATGCATGTTTTTTTTTCCACGTACTTCTCCCATATTCAAAAGACGTGTGTTAAGTTAATTGGTATTTCCAAACTGCCCTTAGTGTGTGCCTTATGATGGATTGGCACCTTATCTAGGGTTGTTACTGGCCTGCGCCCTGTGCCGCCAGTTAGGCACCTGCCAACCTGACTAGGATTGAATGGATAAGAGGACAAATGAATGCATGCAAGATTAAGAAATAAACAATTATTAAATAGTAAATAATTAATTACGGCAGCAAAAAGTAACTTTTATCATGGACTGATGAATCGAACTATTGGACGACTACAGTTATTACATTTTCCATAAAGCCCCAGTACCTTTCCTAAGAGTTGAAAGGCTAATGCTTCTGTCAGGGCCAGGTGTTTTTTTTTGTTTGTTTGTTTGTTTGTTTTTTTCAGTTCATAGAGTATTGGAGAACAGCAAATATTTAAAGATAATTAGCCACAATGCAGACAAAGTAATGATAGCCCATAGTTATATTTCTGGCCTCTTCTAATTGTATAACCTAAATTAGCCACTAGGGAACACAAGCCAGTGTATCTTTTGTGCCGATCCCAAGCCTGGGTAAATGGTGAGGGTTGTGTCAGGAAGGGCATCCGACATAAAAACCTTTGCCAAAACTTGCAAATTCATCTAAGTGACATCAAACCACATCAGCCAAGGCCTGGGTAAACAACGACCACCACTGGTGCTGTTGACAAACAGGGTGACAGTAGAAGTTATACTAATGTTAGTCGACTATGAGGCGGGGAAACGGGTCAAGAGACAGAAAGAGAGGAGGAAAGTCAAAAGTGTAGGACTGAGGGTGGCAACACTAAATGTGGGGACAATGACAGGCAAAGGTAGAGAGCTGGCTGACATGAAAATGAAAATGGATGTTTTATTTGTCCAAGAGACCAAGTGGATGGGCAGCAAGATGCACAGCATTGAAGAGGGGTTTAAATTGTTTTAACACAGTGTGAATATAAAGAGAAATGGAGTAGGGGTGGTCTTGAAAGAGGAGTTAGCAAAGAATGTTTTAGAGGTGAAAAGAGTGTCAGATAGGGTGATGTGTCTGAAGGTAGAAGTAGAAGGTCTGGTGTTGTATGTTGTCACTGGTTATGCTCCACAGGTTGTGAGGAAGTGGAAAACAAAAGTTCTGTAAGGATCTATATGAAATGTTAGGGAGTATTCCTTGGAGGAGAGAGTGGTGATCAGAGCAGACCTGAATAGACATATTGGTGAAGGAAACAGATGAGATGAGGATTGGTAGGTTTAGTGTCAAGGAAATGAACCAGGAAGGGCACATGGTGTTGGATTTTGCCAAGAGAATGGAAATAGCTGTAGTCAACACTTATTTCACAAAAACAGGAGGAACATGGAGTGACTTATATGAGTGGAGGAAGGAGTATACACGTAGACTACATTCTGTGTAAAGAGCTTCAAGATAACTGGGCTAATGCAGTAATGTTGATTAGAGAGACAGGTAGGACAGTACTTGGTGTGTCATCTGGACAGACCAAAGATGATAAGGAAAAATGGTGGTGGAATAGTAAAGTGTAGGAAGCTATTCAGACGAAGAGGGTAGCCAAGGAATAGAACAGTGACAGGACTAACGGAAGTGCACAGAAATATAAGGAGCTGCAACATAGAACAAAAAGACAGATAGCAAAAGCAAAGCAGGAGGCATCTGAGGAGCTGTATGGGAGGTCGGACACTAAAGAAGGTGAGAAGGATTGTGATTGGCCAGACAGAGAAATCTGGCTGGAAAGGATGTGCAGCAGTTTAGACTTGTTAAAGATAAGAATGGTAATGTTCTAACAAGTGAGGAGAATGTGATGGGAAGATGGAAGGAGTACTTTGAGTAGCTGATGAACAAAGAGAATGAAAAAGATAGAAGGGTAGAGGTCATAGAAACTGTGGATCAGGAAGTGGGAAAGATCAGTGAGAATGAAATTTGGAATACTTTGAGGAGGATGACGAAAGTGAAGGCAGTTGGACCTGATGACATACCAGTGGAGATATTGAAATGTCTAGGAAGGATGGGAGATATTTTTGACTCAATTATTCAATGGCATTGTTGAGAGTTATTAAATGACAGGGAAAGTGAGGAGAAGTGTGCTGATGCCCATTTTTAAGAACAGGGGCCATGTACAGGTTTGTAACAACTACAAGGGAATTACGTTAATGAGCCACACAATGAAGATCTATGACTGTGAAGATCTGGGACTGTGGTAGCCTAGAGGTTAAGGTGTTTGACACTGGTCTAAAGGGTTCAAATACCACCTCTACCAAGCTGCTACAGTGGTGTCCTTGAGCAAGGCCTTTAACCCACAATTGATTGGATTGTAAGACTGCATAAATTGTAAGTCACACTGGATAAGGGTGTCTGCCAAATGCCATAAATGTAAATGTAAGATCTGGAAGTTGTGGAAGCTAGACTTAGCCAAGAGGTAACTGTTTGTGAGCAGCAGTAAGGTTTCATGCCAAGAAAGAGCACCACAGTTGCCATCTTTGCTTTGAGGAATCTGATGGAGAAGTACAGAGAGGGTCAGAAAGAACTTCCTTGTGTCTTTGTTATTTTAGAAAAAAAAAACATATGACAGAGTGCCAAGGGAGGAGCTGTGGTGCTGTATGAGGATATCTGGAGTAGCAGAGAAGTATGTCAGACTGGTACAGGACATGTATGAGGACAGCAGGACAGTGGTGAGATGTGCTG
>JAVSBU010349244.1:0-10159 GCA_033118015.1 Loricariichthys derbyi
ATAAAATTCAGACTAACATTTAAGGAACTAAGCACACAACACAGGCGTCGTTAGACCACTTTTACTGGGGCATGTGCCCCAGTGTGAATCTGCTGTGCCCCAGTATAAAAAACTCTCAGCTACCTCATACTTTTCCAAAGCATTCATTTACACTTTCTTCTGAATTAAATCTAGGACAGCCATCAAACAGAAAATACAATCTTCCTCTTTCAACAGAAAGCCACGACATTTATCAACCATAGTAATCATAGCAACACATGCTGAGTGATAAAACCGCAGTAACACACGCCCTCTTGTGGCTAATTGCTTTATTAAATCTAGGATCCAATTTTTTAGGCTTTCCTGAACACCTCATAAATCACTTTGCAAGAATTAGGGAAAACAACCTTAAATAAAGAAGTGGAGTAAACCAGGATTAAAATAGTACTGTCAGGTGTTGCGCCAGGCGTGGCTTTTTCCACTACTTGGCAACCTGGTGCGGCCTATGAGCTTTGAGCGCACAGATGAGTCTTCCTAGATCTGGCGCCCGCATGCGCGATCGCGCTGCGGGCTGTTATTAGTAATCAGGATTTAAGCAGACTCAGCTGTGCGCATATCTTTAAAAGCAAGTCGTGCGGATCATTCCGGCACCGGGTCATTAACTCTGCTACCCAGTGGTAAGCCGTTTTTACCATCTCCCAGCCTGGCGATCTTTTTGATCTGCCATGGCTTGCGCTGCCGTTTTGGGGCTTGGTAGACGGGGTTAGTTGATGCGTGGATTTCCATCTCTTTATATATGCTAGGCACGTCGCGTGGCTGGAGCATGTATACCGCACAATGCGCACAAATGGGGATTGCGCTCGTGGGTGCACACTCCAGCCGCGCTCTTATGGCACCAGAGAAGGTGAGGGACGAAGGTATCCACTTGCCCTTAGTAGAGCGTAGGTGGCTTACGAGCTGGAGCTCAGAGGTAACTCTGCAGTGCTTTAGTAGTCAGTGTAGGGACAGTTAGCTGCATCTCTGCGCTGCCAAGACCCCCTCGGCACCCCCTGCGCCCCCCGTGTGGTTGTCCAGGCAGTGCCGGACTTAAAGGGTCCATGCGGGGGTACCGCAGGTTCTTTGATGGTTTAGGAGGGTCATTGTCTAGGCCTGTGCCTTCACTGCACCCTGCCGGACCTCGCCCGGGCTCCCCTCATCCCGTGGTTGGCCGGTTTGGGACATCCAACCGTAAAACCGGTGTCCACGTAAGTGTGGTTGGTCGGACCGGTCTGCCGGCCGTAAAATCGGTTCCACATCAACTTGGACGTTTCCTAAGCTGTCCCCATGTGTCCTAGCCTTGTTGGCCTTGTTTGGCTTTTTGGTTTCATTTTTGGGCTTTATTTGATACTTTGCTTTTGTTCTTTTTTGGTTTCCTTATTTATGCTAAATAAAGCCTACCTTTATTCATGAAGCTGTCTGTGTTTGGGTCTTCTGTTTACACCTTGCCCCCGCTGTCATAACAAGTACAAAACGAAATAAAATATGGACCAGGAGGACTTCAAGTTTAAACCAGGATACAAATCAGGTCTAAAAAAGTATAACAATGAAGGGTGGGTTGTGGGGGGAAAGGGTAAAAATTGGTGGTTTTGGTGGTTGGGGCGGAGTGGGGGCTGGCAAACACCCTTATCCAAAGGGCACAAGGACAGGAAAAGACACTTCACTCAATCATGATCAGATCCATACTGTCCAAATGAGAGTGGCTATACTGCCAAAATCTTTTTAAAATCAAGGGATCATCCAAGAATTTACAAATAATACATTGAAGCCCTTCTTATCTCAGCTAAGGCCAGCATTAATGACTTATGAGAAAGACACTGAGTGAAACTTGGATCCATGTGAGAGTGGCAAGACATAAACCGTCACTCACAAAGAAGATCCTAAAAATATGTCTCAAGCTTGCCAAGAAGCAACCTTAAGAGGGCCGAACATCATTTTATGGCCCAATGAAACAAAACTGGAATTTTCTGGCTAACATGGCTCCCGTTATTTCGAGTGAAAACCAAACCCTTGCTTCAGTTGTTCATTACTTCTGCAGCCTGACTTTCCTACAGATTGTGAGTTCAGATTGAAAGAAGGTGTAGCATAAAGGATTGTGTGTGTATGTATGAGATATGGTTCCTGTTCACAGGCCAAAATCACTGCTGTTACTCACTGCTGCTTCACTGTTTGGGTCGGATGCATCTAGATCAGATTCTGCTCCATTTGATTCGCTTCTCTTCCACACATCATTTTGGAACACTTGAAATGCACAGTGAGATAGAGATTGACATTATCTGGCAGTGTGGGCGAGTCTGCAGGAGATGGGACCACATTTCTCCTGTAAAGATAACACCTCTCAGCTCGCATTTAACCAAAATGCTGAAATCTCTAAATTGGATGTGAAAAGCATCAGCCCTCGATTAACATTCTGCAGATGGACGTTGAGTGCTACCAGCTTTCACGTTTGCGCGCATGTAAAGTTTGCTCAAATTAACCCTTTTAAAAGTGAACATCTTGACACCTCAAGGTCTGGGGAAAATTATAATTGAGATTTCTATGTGCTGGCACTGGCTGAGCTCAGACGCCTCATTGATGACCTTTTCACAATTATCCGACTAGACGTTTACTTTATAAGAACCATATTTGTTTTGTTCTCTCTCCACGTTCTTCACCTGCAGTTGGCAAAGTGTAACGAGGAGGATGTTTTAAGGGTTTAAACAGCTTCACTCGTGGGATCTTAATGGCGGCCGCACTGCGTTTAGTGGGCTTTTATCGCCACCTAGCGGTGTGGCGCTGATGCACGCCCAAATTGGAATCAGGTGCAGTCAGCATTATTTAAGGTAGATAGCAGGCTGTGGAGCCTCGAGCTGGCATTGTGGCGTTTACGCCCTTCACAATGGGATCACACGCCACTCGAGCTCCCAGCCTGGCTTCTGCCTTTACAGTGGCATGCACAGCGGGGATAGTTGGCGCACTTTTCTAACCGTGTTGTTCTTTGTTTGCAGATATTGTGAATTCGGACCAAGGCACGTCCCCATGTTTGTGTGTTCCAGAGGGAAATAGGCCCTTAGAAGAGGGTAGGAGGAGTACGAGCAGGAGCTCAGAGGTAATATAGGGACCTTTAGACAGTGTAGGGAAATGGGGATTCCCTCTGGTGTCTTGAGGGCCTCCCCAGAGGCACTCCCTGGGATACACTGTCTGGTTTTGTGTGCCCCACATGTAAAATGGTTTCCAGCAGTGGTTTTGGCTTGGGGTCTTGTCCTGTTTCCTGTTCTCCTCCTCCCTCAGGTCGTTAGGCAGGGCCTGCCGATGACCACGGTGTCACGTGTCTGGGGGATTTGAACATAAAAGGACCCATACGCAGGACAGTGTAAAATAACAATAATGTTTATTGAGCATAACCAGAAACAAAACAGAACCAGGAACCAAACCAAACCGACCGAACTGGCTTACCCCCGGAGATCGGTGGAAGCTAGGGTGTATGGAAACCAGGAGGCCACGTCCAAAACAATAGGAACACCAGACAGGAGACCAGGGCATCCGGGCGGGTAGGCACCCCGACCCAAGACACCCATGCCGCTGGAGACCATTTTACGGGTGCTGACCGCTACCCAACCAGCCAGTGAGCCGGGGAGAGAGCCTCCATCCAACAGGGGGAAATCCCTCTTTCCCTACACTGTCTAGGAGTGCCTCACATACCTCTGGGCTCCAACCCATACCCCTCCTGTCTGCTACGAAGGACAGGAGGTACCTTTTTCCCTGCCAGACATACACTGGTACGTGGACGTACCTCGGACCAGGACATACGAATCTAAAAAGGAAACACACAACACAGATTACTCAAGGTACACCTCTAGCTTCGCCATAGCATGCCACTGTGGACAGATCTGTAGCTCGAGTGGCGTGCTAACCTCGTGACAGGGCGAGAAGTCACAATACAGCTCGAAGCACCAGATAAGTCACAGCCTATTTAAAGACCTGATCACAGGTGTGTGTAATCAGGCTGTGCTATGGTGTCGCACCGCCAGATGGCGCTAAGTACTTCCTACATGCGGCACGGCCACCGATCACGAGGAAGACTGTCTAAAGCACTAAGGAGACAGTCTCCTCGTCACACACGGGACGTGTCCTCGAGGTCCAGTGCGTTCTAGCTTCCGCCAATCCCCGGGAGTCAGCCGGATTGACTATTTTTAGTTTGTTTATTATTGGTTCCTGGTTATTCTTGTGTTTTGTAAATAAATATATCTTTATTTTATGCTGTCCTGCATTTGGGTCTTTATTCATATTTAAATCCCCCAATCGTGACAAAAAGGGTAAATTCACGCATATCCTCCAATTTCAGTCTCTACCACAGATGCAAAGAGCCACAGCTTTTATCTGGTTTTGTTTGTGGGAAATTACAGCCAACATGTGGTAAGACAGACAAACAGTATGTTTGGGCTTAGTAGCATAGTCGACACAAATTATTGTCTTTTCAGTTGTTTTCATGCTGCTTTGGAACCCTGATAATAATGTGTTGTTGTGTTGTAATAACACAAATATGAAGAATTGTATATGGACATGTGAAATGTTTTTGGAGTGGGGTAAAAACTAGAGAAAATAGGGGAAACATGCCAAACATAGCATATTGCCATAACACTCAACTATATATAGTATACTAAATATTTGTAGCAGTACTTTTGAAATTGTACCCTAAATATTATGCATAAAACCTCACATAGGATACACACATTGCCTGACCAAAAAAAAAATCACACACACCTTTAGCTTTGATTACGGCACGCATCCTTTGTGGCATCATTTCCACAAACTTCTGCAATGTTACAAATTTTATTTCTGACCAGAGGTACGTTTCCCCAAGATCTTGTATTGATGATGGGGGATTTGGACAACTTCACAAATTCTTCTCCAGCACATCCCAAAGATTCTCAATGAGGTTCTTGTCTGGACTCTGTGGTGGCCAATCCATGTGAGAAAATGATGTCTCATGCTCCCTGAATCACTCTTTCACAATTTGAGCCTGATGAATCTTGGCATTATCATCTTGGAATATGACCGTGTCATCAGGGAAGAAAAAAATCCATTGATGGAATAACCTGGTGGTTCATTATATTCAGGTATCAGTTGACCTCATTCTTTGGGGATATAATGTTACTGAACCTAAACAGAACAGCTGCAGCAGCCCAGATCATAGCTCCGCCCCCACAGGTGGTGACCTTTTTTTAGTCAGGCACTGTTTTAGGGCCACTTTAAAAAATTGGAATTTAAAAATCAAGTCGTGGTGTTTTGATAATGAAGTCGAATTGCAGAAACTTTTACACTATAGCTTAACTGTGAAAATGAGGGCTATACATAATTTTAAAGTGTATTATACTTTGCACCAGCTTTCCCACCCTGAGCAGGATTAAGTGAATAAGAAAATGAAAGAATGAATGAATATAATAAAGTTATACTTTTGCTTAGGTTTTACAAACAAAGAACAATGTTGTGATTGTTATATAAAAAGTATAAAAGTATAAAAATTGTATAAAAAACTGTAACACACCCCACCATGTTAGGGCACATCGATGCATATGATAAACTAAAGCCGTATGTGTCACGATGTGGGGGCGAGGTTTAAAGGAGGACCCACGTGCAGACATCTTCATGAATAAGGGTAGGCTTTATTGAATGTAAAATAAGGCAACTAAGGAAACACAAGCAAATCAACGGAAACAAACGGAAAAAACGAAACCAAAAAGCCTAAACGGCTAACCCCCAAGGGTGGATGGGGCTAGGGCGCATGGTGATGACTAGGACACGTCCAAGGTGAAGCCGGTTTTACGGCCAGCGTACTGCTCCGGCCAACCACACAGCGTAGAACCGTTTTTATGGCCGGATGTACCGAACCGGCCAACCACAGGGAGAAAGGGGAGGTCTGAACGAGGCATGGCAGGGTGCAGCATGGGGACAGGCCCCGAGGGAGTTCGGGAGGTGTGTAGAGTCGCAGCTGCCTGTCCCTACTCTAACATGCTACACCCTGACAATTACCTAAGACCTCCAGGTCTTACTCCACCCTCCCTCTACAAAGAGTGGTACTTTTGTCCCACACCTTCTCTGGCACCAAGAGCGAGACTGGTGTGGGCACCCGCTGGGCATACCAACTCGGGATGTGCCCAGCAAGTAGAGATGTTAACCGCCCGTCACTAAAACCCCGTCTAACGCCCCGGCTAACGGTGAACCAGTATGGTCGCCAGGCCAACAGACGTAAAAGGTCTTACCTTACACAATGGCCCATGCTGACTGATTCCCGTGGCTTCCTTTAGTAACTGGTAGCAGCTGAACCCAATCTGCAAGGGCTTGATTTCCGAGCCCTCATTCGCTGGTCGTGCATGCACAGGACACAGATGCCTTGCTGGGTTCAGCTGTGAAGTAGTCTCCATGCCAGATTGCCCGTGCTAATCAGAGCAGACCTAGCATGGATCTTAATAGTATGGCATTGCAATCAGTGTCATGTGGATGGAAGCATATAATACAAATAACAGCCCAAAGTTTCAGCATTTTTACTTCATTATCCAAGTGCAATTTTATTCTGAAAATATTATGAGTACTATTCTCAAAATACAACCCAAATTATTTTTTAGTGGCCCTATAACACTCAAATGAGGAATAGGACCCTACGTTTGACCTCTAGATTGTGGCTAATGACAGCATACAGCAGAATTCCCTTGAAAATCACCTTCATGGTATAAAGGGTCTTTGTTATATTTGAGAGATATAATGTATAAAAATATCAGTAATTTAGATCATTCACATAATTATTGGTCAGTTTTAATTAATCCTTCACCTGGCAATCACTGACTTACATTTATGGCATTTCGCAGACACACTTATTTAGAGCGACATACAATTGATTCAATATTACAATCTAAGCAATTGTAGGTTAAGGGTCTTGCTCAAGGCATCTCAGTGGCAGCTTGGCAGAGCTGGGATCTGAACCCTGGACCTTCTGGTCCATAGTCCAGTGACTTAACCGCTACCACAGTCCCACAGACTTTTCACCCATATAAGCAACATCACATTTCCTCTTTTGTTTTACTTTTGTCCGATTGTTTCTCCATCCAGTTACTTCCCATCTTATTTTTACCTCAGTTTTCTCATTTTGCTAAATTTCATTCCACCCGTCTTCTCCCTCTGATTTTTCTTCTTTCTTTTTCTCTTATTCTTGGTTTTATTTTTCATATTCTCTTTCATCATGCTCTTGAATTCACCACTTTTCTACACATATATTTTAAACTACTTTTCACAGATTGTCTGTTTTTTTCTGTTAAACCAAAAATTCTACGCTTACACTTCTTCTAACTTTGACTTTATCCACTGACTTTGAAAATATGTTTCTCAAGTTGGCTTCAATCTGCCTTCCTAAGTAGATTTTAACTATTTTTTCTTTCTTTCTGACATTTACTTCAAACACACACATCCAAGTATTGACCAGCTGTGCCTCTGTGATTGGCCAGCAATTAGTGCCTGTGTCTGACATCCTTAAATAGCCTGCTGGGCAGCTGGTGCTCGTTTGATTACCAATCTTGTTCTGGTGGAATATAAACACCGTAATCAGTAGTAGCGACACAGTCTGGGCATTTCTGATGACCTCCGGTGGCCAGGAGGTGCCCTGCCCACATTCTTTTCTTAATTATTCGCACGTTGTCTTTTTCTTGACATCCTTTGTTTTTACTTTTAATTTTCATGCTTATCACCTTCTATTGTTTAATGAATATTTATATCATTTCTATTTATCTGTATCTCTGTTGTTCTCTTTTACCTTCATTTTCCTTTCTTCCTTCCAGCTTATCTGACCTGAGCCAATCTGGATGTTTAGTGGTCAGAATAATAGACCACATTCGGGCAGACAATTCAGAATTGTTAAAAGAATCACTTGGTATGCTTTTAAATAATTACTCATTTTGGTCTCTTTATGTTCCTCCACCTTAATAATGTGCAGCTCTATGCCTTGGCTTTTAGGGGATGAAAAAAGCTGACACTTGAACCACTCTCAATATAATGCCTTGCTGAAGAAGGTGTTTAAATGTACTTTTCAGACAGCCTTGAGTTGTTTTGACCCAGGCACATCACATGCACATTCCCAAGGTTAAGATCTGTCACAGATTTTTCAGCAGATTATGAGCATTGGTACAGTCAGGGGTTAGAATCTGGGTTCATGACTGCACTCGAGTGTCAATGAGCACTCACTGAAGATATGATTATTACACACTGCAGCTGAGAGATCATTCTTGCAGTCAGCACTCGACAGGGCAGGACATAAAGCTCTATTTTCCAGAAATGTCTGAAAATTTACTTATGAGCAAATATGTGTCATTAAAGACACATTTAAAGATCATGTATGGTACTATATTTAGTATAACACGTCACACTGAGAGTGTGATCACCACTCCTGTGCTTTTTGACATGCTGAACAGATGCATATGTCTACTGTATTTAGAAATTGCGTACTGCACGAACAGTGCTTGTCTCAGCTTGGAAAGGCAGGACGTGTCAGTTCTATCAGTGAGAGAATGAATAAGAAACAGCATTGTGCTCTTCTCTGAATTCTGCAGCAGTCCAGGTGTGTCCATCACACTCTCTCGATATCGTGACACTCGCTCACATCTTTTCTCTCATCTTCCAGAACTGTCTCACTCTTTCTCTCTTCCACTGAGTGCATGATAGGCCTGGTGGATGCTGCGTCTGTTTTGGACGAGGAAAGAATATATTTCCCAAATGCCACGCTGACATTTGAGCCCGGTGGCTGGATTTTGGCTGTAGTTGATCAGGATTGGATGACAGCAACATGAAACAGGCCATCCTACTGGTTGCATATCAGAAGCCTTGTGATGCTAATAGACAACCAATGCCATGTGGTGGGAGAACCACTGACATGTGGGCCACCTAATGAGATGTCTATCAGAGATGCTCCACATTTAATCCATTAAAAGAGCTATATATACTCCTTCTGAAATTGTTTATTGCTCTGTAGGGATGAAAATCGGTCTGTCTGTTTGCTTTTGTGGGATTGTGGCCAGTGACTAACAAGTACCAGTGGTAGCTCATGTTAAAGTCTTGGACAGACGGTCTATTTATTAATGATGTTCCAGGCTATGAGGAACAACTCAAAAAAGAAATTTTGGCAAATTTACTGTTGGCCCTTAACAGATGGATATGTGTGTCTATTTTTTACTGCTTAACAGAAATTTGTTAAATAACAATGTCAACAGTTTTTGTCACATTACACCCTGCATTAAAGTCATTTAAATCATTTTTTCATGGACTGTGGTGACCTAGTGGTTAAGGCAATGGGCTATAAACCATAAGATCGAAGGTTCAAATCCCACCGCTGCCAAAGTGTCACTGTTGGGTCCTTGAAAAAGGTCAGTAACCCACAACTGCTTGGATTGTAAGAATGTATGGATTGTAAGTCGCTCTATATAAGCGTGTCAATTAAATCTTGTAAATGTGAACGTTTCCAAAAGTATATTCCACTCAGATTTAGCATAATCAATAAACATAATCCATGTCTTTGGACTGTGCATATTAAACAGAGGGCCAACTTTATGACTGAGACTGGTGAGACTGTGCATGTGACAACATCTCAAGGGGCAAGAAAGAAAAAAAAGTGCCACAGTTTCTCTCATTTTCACATCTATTGCAATGTGTCAAAAGATTTTCTAGTCAGATGAGACCAAAAAGGAGTCATTTATGAGTCAAATGCAAGCGAAAACTACATTTATCAAGAGCGGCTTATAATTGATTCAATCCAAGCTATTGTGGGTTAAGGGCCTTGCGCAAGGACCCAGCAATGACAGCTGTTGGATTTGAACCCTGAACCTTCTGGTCCAGAGTCCAGTGCCTTAACCAAAAAGCCACCACAGTCCCACAGACATACAATATGAGTTCTCTACAATTAGAAACATAAATGACTCATTAATTGCTCTTCGTCATATAATGGGGACATTGGGACAAAAAAAAAAAAGACAAGAATTTTCAAATCCAAACTTATTATATGTAATAACTGATAGCCAACTACATCATAAATAACAATAAAAAGATACATTTTTGAATAAGAAAAAACATATCAAATGTGAGATGCTGTAACTTACCTTTGGCACGTAACATTCAGACAGACAGA
>JAVSBU010349263.1:0-10158 GCA_033118015.1 Loricariichthys derbyi
AAGAGTTTATAAAGACTTAAAATAATGTACTTACTGTATAACTACTACAATAAGCATAGCGTCGCTACTTCGCGAAATTCACTTATTGCGGGTGGGTCTGGAACGGATCCCCAACGATAAGTGAGGGAAAACTGCAATAAACTTTGGGTAGATATTATTCAACATGACTTTCCATACCTGCTTAATCCAATTCAGAGGCACATGGGACTGGGGCCTAAACTGCAGCACAGGCCACAAGGCAGAACCACATTTGGACACAGTGTACCCATATCAGAACAGGGTACTTGAACACACACACAATCACACTCAGACACTTAAGAGACCCACTGACCTAACACATTTATTTTGGAATGTGTGAGGAAACCAGAGTAGCCAAAATAAACCCACACCAACACAACGGCGTGCAAACTCCACACAGCAGACGGGCCAGGTTCTCAAAATGTTAAACTTGTTGGTATCTTAATTTGTTTCTAAAAGTATTAACATTGTTCTGGTATTGTTCTTTTCTGAAAACTAGAACTTTGCAGGCTTCTATCAGAGAGGTCCCAGTGAAGTTTTGTGCTGCTGCAAAATATATGAGGAAAATAAAGTGATTCCATTATGTAAACATATAAGCCATGAATAACCCATTTAATCTTTCAATACACTTGCAAACTATAGCTCCTCATCTACACTTCTACTGCAAAATTGTGAAGAAAAACTGTGGAGAAACATTGATGATTAATACGAGACAAAATGAGTTACCTTTGCTCCTCAAGAAGGTGTCAAAATGAGCCTAACATCATGTCCATGTTTTATATGTGGTTTGCTGTTACCCTTAATCATGGTCCAGACAGCAAGGCAGACTGGATTCAGTCTACAAAAATCTGACTCTTTGAAACTGAATAAGTAGTGGCTTGAAATTCAGGTTCAGTGTGAAAGACTGTTGATGCAATATATAAGTTGTGAAGCTGATTTGAGACAATGCGCCATTGTAAAAAGCCTTATACAAATAAATTAGACTTTGACGTTTAGCTGAGATGCAAAAAAGTGTCAGTAAACAGTGAATATTTGTAGAAATGTTGTTAAGTCTCTATCATTGTTATAAGTTCAGTTATTGATCGTTATTTCAACTTTAGTCCTGTATTAAATCTGTTATATTATTGTAATTTTGTTTTTTAAAAAAATAAAAGTTATACATATATAATTAACTTTATTAATTACTATGCTAATACACATCTGTAATTCATGATATTTATAATAAGTTCACAGCATTTTCTATCATACTGTACATATCTACTTACTACAGAAAAATAAAATTCTGTCTCATCCTATAGAGAACAGTTTGTTCTGGTATTTCTTTATTTTAATATACTATAAATAACTCATATAAAGCCTAATGGTAAACATCAATTTTTCAAAATCATACTTATGTCACTTTAGGTTTAGGCAGAAATATGATTTTCTCACTAATATGTTTTATAATTGCATATTATTATATGCAGTGCACGAGAGGATGCTGGTTTAATGAAAACTAAAACCAGTAAAAAGCAGCACTAGTGCATTGAATCATCCCAAGTAAAAGGTTTGAGATTTAAGTTTAATATAACTAAGGTACTCTAATAAACTGTAATTAGGATGTGGAACCCACACACATATTTTAACTTTATGTTTAACAATAAAATAGTTTTTAAAAAGTATTTTAAAGAAACTTTAAAAAAATTAAATCTTAAAAAACTTACCGATTTGACAGCTGTTTTAGGTGACAAGGCTGCTTATGCTCCGAACGTCAGCGCTTTAATGATTTCTCTTGTGTGCACCACTTTTAAAGCCCCTGAGAGAGAAGAGGAAAAAGGGAAGGAGGTGATTCAAGCTCTGTGCATTCACACCAACTACCTCTGTAGGAGAGAAAAATCAAATCCAAGCACTAAAAACTCTAATCTTGAATCATTTGAAGCAGAAAACAGGTATGGTTTAAGAATAAATGTGTTAGGCTTATGCTAGAGTTACAGAATTTACAGAATTCTGTCACTTTAAATATATACTTTGCAACAAGGGTGTTCCTCTTTTTTATTTTCTAGCAGCACCCATAGGAAAAAAAATCAACAAATGAGATCACATCAGTACCTCTGTAGTTTCTCCTAGACAAACAAGATATAAATAGAGAAATGTGACTTTTACTTGACTTGTCATTTCTGCCCTTACACCTAATAATATTTTTTTTTGGTTTAATATTAAGTACTTTTATAATAAGTAGGTACAATTTGTCAAATAATAGCCATGTTATATACAATTTTTATGACTATATATATTGCTTGTCTTCAATCATGAATAAATCAAGGTTATAACAATTGCATAAATCCTCAAACTTATCTTTTCTAACATGAGCCATCATATTCATGGCAGTTCAAGTTGCTAGAAGGAACAGCTGGATATTGCCAAGCTAGACTTGCAACCAATAAACTTCTCATGATAAACTCAGTTTGGGCTTTTTTAATCTGAAATGTATTTACATCTTCTTGTCTCATTCTAGTTCTCCTAAGTATTTTTTGCAGGAACATTATGGCCAAGTTAATATTTAGAATTTTCTATATTTGTTTATAAATATGACCAAAAACATCATCAGATTTTCACACAAGTCCTAAAAGTAAATATAGAGAACCTAGATAAACAAATGAGACAAAAATATTATACTTGGTTATTTATTTATTGTGAAAAATAATCAAATATTACATATTAGTGAGATGCAAAAGTATGTGAACCTTTGCTTTCAGTATCTGGTGTAAGCTCCCTGTGCAGCAATAACTGTAACTAAACGTTTGTGGTAACTGTTGATCAGTCCTGCACACAGACTTAAAGAAATTTTATCCCATTATTCCTCCATCCAGAACAGCTTCAACTCTGGGATCTTGGTGAGTTTCCTCACATTAACTGCTCACTTCAGGTCCTTCCACAATATTTTGATTGGATTAAGGTCAGGACTTTGATTTGGCCATCCCAAAATATTAACTTTATTCTTCTTTAACAATTCTTTGGTAGAATAACTTGTGTGCTTTGGGTCGTTGTCTTGCTGCATGACCCACCTTCTCTTCAGATTCAGTTCATGGACAGATGTCCTGACATTTTCCTTTAGAATTATCTATCTGAATCTATAATTCAGAATTGATTGTTACATCACTGATGGCAAGTTGCCCTGGCCCAGATGCAGCAAAACAGGTCCAAGCTATGATACTACCACCACCATCTTTCACAGATGGTATAAGGTTCTTATGCTGGAATGCATTGTTTTCCTTTCTCCAAACATAACACTTTTATTATAAACCAAAAAGTTTAAAAGAAAATGTATCATCCATCCCCAAAACATTCTTCCTAAACCTTCTGACTTGCCCACATGGTCTTTAACAAACTGCAGATGAGCAGCAATGTTCTTTTTGAAGAGCAGTGGCTTTCTCCTTGCAACCCTGCCGTGCACACCATTGTTGTTCAGTGTTCTTCTGATGGTGGACTCAGGAACGTTAATATTAGCCAATGTGAGAGAGGCCTTCACTTGCTTAGAAGTTACCCTGGGGTCCTTTGTAATCTCACCAACTATTACACACCTTGCCCTTGGAGTGATATTTATTTGCTTGACCAAGTTTAATATTTTGGCTCATTTTTGTCTAGAACTTTGTGTGAAAATGTGATGATGTTTTAGGTTATATTTATGCAGAATATAGAATATAGAAAATTCTAAAGGGTTCACAAAAACCACTGTCAAAGGTGACTTGGAACTCAGCTTGAGTGTTGAACTTCACATCAATAAAACTAATGAATGGCTCTAGGTCAGTGATGGAAAAATAACTTATATTGACCTATTACACCCACACATTTCAAAGGATTCTGACGACTGACATCTTTCTTGTCTTCATGGCTGTTCTCCTGAAAAATGACAGAATTACAAGAGATGCCAACAGATGAAGGCATAACAATAAATGTACTAAACGTACATGTACTGGTAAGCTATTGGTAATTTATTTTTGACAGGTCTTGTCAAAATACACATACCAACAAAGATTGTTTGTGTAAGTATTAATACCCTCTATGTCTTTCCAAAGTATGACAGACCACAAATGACATAAATAACAAGAAAGTTGTAGATACATAGTTGTATATTTATGATTAAGACAGTTCTTTCTTAGGTAAAAAAGCCTTTGTTCTTTCAAACTACCTACAAAACAGAATTATGAATACTGCATACCTGGGGTAAGTACCTACCTGGGCCGGCAGTGGGTTAAGGCGCTCGCTCTGTAACCAGAGGGTTGCCGGTTCGAGTCCCCATCTGAGCGCATACTGTCGTTGTGTCCTTGGGCAAGACACTTAACCCACATTGCCTAGTATGAATGTGGTTGTGTGATTGGTGGTGGTCGGAAGGGCCGATGGCGCAAAACTGGCAGCCTCGCTTCTGTCAGACTGCCCCAGGGCAGCTGTGGCTACATAGTAGCTTACCACCACCAGGTATGGTACGAATGGATAATGCAAGTGTAAAGCACTTTGAGCATCTGGAAAAAGTGCTATATAAATCCAATGTGTTATTAAGTATGTTTGGGACTGGGAGAGTGAAAAATATTCTAAGTTAAATACAATTATGGTGAACTCATTCACCAAGGCTTCTTTCTTACTTATGCTATGGATAATGTATAGTCACCAGACAAAAAATAGTCACATATTACTGAAACAGACCTAATAACACATAACTGATATTTTTCCTACTCCTGGTAGACCATGTACTGATATACCTACAAATTCAGCTACTTCCTTCAAACTATGGCCTTTGGCACACAAATGCAATCACTCCTTTTTGCTAATGATTAACATCTGCTACGCGACCCATTTTCCGCACATCCAACATGACATTCTTCTCAGTCTATGAAACCAGTCACCCACCCTGTAGGTATTTGTAGCCTGATCATCCTTGTGCAATGCCATCTGCAGGAGACTGATGTTACTACCACCTCAAACACACAAGGTGAATTTGTTTTCTTGGGAGAATATTATCCATATTTATTCTGGAACTTTATATATATATATATTTAATTATTATTTATTTTAGATATGTATAACTCCACTGGCTCCTGGTTAATGATGGTGGGCTTGAATGTGGCTGATAAACTGTCCATAGTAAACAATGGGATACAGTCAAAAATGGTATATCTAGATTCACCTAGTAAAGTGGCTACTGATTTATATAAAGTGAATAATATCCTAAATTATCAGACTCTATCCCTGATGCTTCTGAACTCATATAGCTCCTTCTGGACATGATTAACATGAGGCACAGTAAATGTTTAAGCAGTATTTGTGAATGTAACTGCATTGTCATGCTTGACACAGTTTCAGCTATTGATGATGATCTGCTGCCCCAGATAGGTCAGTGCGGCGTGAAGTGTTGTGGATACCACATCCTCTGTGAATCTCTTTGCTTTATAAGCAAATTGAAAAGGGTCCAGCCCTGTAGGCAGGCAGGCAATGATAGGACTTCACACCAGTTTCCCAAAGCACTTCATGAAGACAGACACAAAGGGGTGTTTATGTTGGAATTTTTTGGCAGTGGCATGATGGTGGAGAACTTAAGGCAGGGTGGGACAGTGGCCTGAGATGGGAACTGGTTGAAAATCCTTGTGAAGATTCCAGCCAGTTGGTCTGAACAGTCTTTAAGCACCTGTCCAGCCACACCATGGGGGATCATCTTCCTCATCAATCGCCTCACCTCACCCTCTTCTAGCTTGAGTGCATGGGTGCTGTGGACAGGCAGCTATGATGGAGCTACTGTTAGTGTCACCTCAAAGCAGGCAAAGATGTTCAGCTCCTCTGCTAGAGAAGGGTCTCCCTCAGTGGATGAGGAGATGCTGGATTTATAGCTGGTCATGTGTTGGACACCCTGCCACATCTACATGGTGTTGTTACACCTGAGCCCTTAATCCTCCTTCTGTATGCTGCCTTGGCATCTGATATAATTTGTTAGGATTCTGCTTAAAAGCCAGCCAAGGAGAGCATGGTAGGAGGTTCATGACCATACTGGTTGGTGAGGTGGAAACCATTGTAGACGTCATAACTAGTTTCTGAGGTGTTCAATACAAACCTATTCTACTGCAGCCGTTTGTCTATGTATTACAATATCTAATAATTGGTTAATAGTTACTACATTAGAGCTCAACACTCAAGCACCTCAGAACTCGTCTAATCCAGTTCTTTATGCATTTTGACAAGAAAAATGTCTCAATACTCAATTTCTTCAGCACTCAACACACTTTGGCCAATTATAGGTAAAATGCAAGTGTTTTAAGTCTGTTTAAAGGAAAACAGTGGTGATCTTCTGTGAACTAAAAACTAAAAGGTGCTCAGTGATAACATTGCCCAATTATCCAGCAAATTACATGCAGTACCAAATTAAGAACAAGTCATGGCAAGAAGGAAGGTGAATTAACTTGAAGCACAGACTTCGGTTTATTGATCTTTGCACGCACATGAACAGATGATCATATTTACAAATATGTAAACAGTCAGTACCTGCAACATGTAAGAACAAAACCAGCACACATCACACACATCATTAAAAACACCTCACACACAGGCCATTTACCTTCTGTAAATTCAGACAAGCTCTACAGGCAAGACAAGCCATCACACATACTGAAGTACATTGGTGGGCATAAAACACTGAAGCAGATTACAAGTTAAGAAAACACGAGTTGGATGAAGATTTGTGAGAGTGTATCCAGTAAACAACCGGAGTCCTCACTCAGACTAAAGTTGTGAAGCAAAGTGAGAAAAAAAAGAAAAGGAAACAAAAAGGTTTGGTAGCATCCTCCATTCCATAGATCAGAACGGTAGTGAAGTAACAGTGGGTGGTAGAAGAGAACAACTGGACTTTCATGTAGATTCTTGAAGACATTTCACCTTTCATCAGAAAAGCTTCTTCAGTTGAAGAGCACTGAAGAATCTTCAGACTTGTTTCCATGCACTTCGGGATGAAACCATTTCCAGAAAACTAGCAGACTACCGAAACTTGAACTGAAGAAATCTTTTAGATGAGGTGTAATGTCTTCAAGAACCTACAAGCAAGTCCAGTTACTCCTCTACAACCCATAGTTACCATGACCTGGATGACTGAGAGACTTCACAGGTAGCGCATTAACATTTTATAATCAATTTGTTCAAAATGTTCATATTTTCAGACAATTTTCTCAAATATACATCAACCCATCCGAAGACTACAAACAATGGCAAGCCTACATTTGCTAAGAATCATGCTAATACATGGCTAGCTACCGTACACCTTGCTAAAGTGTTGGATTGTTGCGTTTGGTATTAAAATTACATACTGAAAATTGTGTTAACCTAGTACTCTCTCTTTTCTTTCACATTAAAAGTGCCCAAATATCTTAGTACAAGTTCAGGACTCTTCATGTCTATACGGGAAAATGATTTACCATTAAACAATTTTAACACAAAAGCAAGAAAACAAGTGCAAATGGTATGCATCAAAATCCAAAAAGTTCCTGTGTGTCATGTTGTCAGGAGCAAGGCCTTAAAGATTGCTACATACCCCTCTGGGTAAATGTCCTGCACATCAGGAGATAACTGTGTGGAACACCTAGGTTCAGGTTCCTTCAGATCCTTTCTGTTCTTTCAAACAGCCATCACTCATTCCGTTTCCCCCATAACAACGCTATTATGAATACAGAATCTTATATATCTGCACCACAGAGCAGTACTATTGGGTGCCAGCACCTTCTGTTAAAGACAACAGTCAACCTTCTGTACAGTCTACTCGTTCCTTCAGTGTGCTCACATACGGCAGAGCAAAAGCAATGACCAAATGATAGAAGATCTTAATGTAACAGCAAAGCATTAATAGGTTGATCATATTTTAACCGACTTAAGACAGTGCATTCAAATGTCACTCAGATCCGTTCGTTTAAATCACAGTTCACCATATACAAGGAATACACACAACAGCACGGTGGTGGCAACATGCTTTTCAGAATTATCAGCTCCATTTCTTGACCCTTTACCAAATCCTGACATTTCTTTCAGACAGGAAAACCCATAACGACAAACTTTAGAACATAATACTGTTTCATTCTGTACTTCATAGCCTTCTTAAAATCCCCACCAATCAGAAAACACATACTGAGCATCTGCTACGTGACCCACACACATGGTGTCTGCATGCTTCATGGATTCTTAGAGACTCCACAAACAACATGGAGAGCTGTGCATCTCCACACACACATCATGCAAAGTAAAAAGATATTGGTAAAGATCAAAAACTGCTATGAACTGATTTTGCTCAAAGTTGTCCCACAGCATGAACAAAGCACGGGAAAGAATCATTAAAAAACTTTCTGCTGTTTGGTTTTAAACGTTCATAAACAAAGACGTGACGTCATTCATTGATTGTTGGTTGCCTCAGAAATGAGTAAGAAAGCTCTGGCTCTAAAACAACACAGGAAAAGAAATGGCCCGTTTCAACAGACCATCTCTCTGTGGATGTGAACATAAGAATCACAGTCAAAGGTCAATATGTGAATTCCTGGCTCTTGGATTACTCAGGCATCCATCTGTATACAATCCCAAATTATTCTGAGTGAAAGACTGACATCCCTCTTTAGCCAATCACAAAGCACAGATCCCCCATCACGAGCCTAGACCACTGTTATACAAAGGCTCCCTCTAGTGGAAGGCAGTGCTGTTTGGCGCCAAGAAGAAATATAAACAACAGGCACTTGATTGCACGGCAAGCGCTAAGACATTCAGCCTCTGCTTCAGTTCTCAGACGAGGCAGTTAAAAGTCTGAAATCCCCATTTACACAGAGCTTAAACGGGAAACACAGAATTTGCATGCGTAGCTATTTTAGACCTCACTATCCACAAAGCAAAGCACTCCTTAGCACAACTGTAAAGAATGGGATCATGGGTTGCAAGAGCTGACAAGTTATGCTCACCGCTTTAGAGGAGCAGAAAGAGGGAAGAATATGAGGTAGGTACATCAAACCAGTCACGTCAGAGTAAAGAGGTCTGAGAAAGAGAGCGAAGGCTCCAGAGGGCGGTGGTAGCGCATGATGGAGAGGATTAAGAATGCCTTAGACTCGTTCATGTCAGTTCTTTTTTGCCATACGGTTCTCAGATCTCCCGGTGGCGGAGCGGTGGCTCTGAGTCATCCATAGGCAGCACTAGACGTGTGCCCCGGATCACCAGCTCATGGTCACCAAAGGTCAGCTCTCTGTCCAGAGCCTCGTCAGAGGTACCGCCCATTGAATTTGAAGGCACACCGACTGTGCGCACACCAGTTGCATCTGTGCTCACCGTGACATCACCATAGGTCAAGCTGATGTCACTGTCGTTTAAAATGAGGTCTGAGTCGTCATCCTTCAACTGGACCTCATTCTGTGTGGAAAGACAAACAGGATTGAGGGAAGTAAGGCACAGTAATGAACAATTTTGGAAACTTACATTTCTTGCATGCAACATACTATCTAATCTAATCAATTCCACCTTGGATGAAAAAAAAAAGTCTATAACTGGTTTAAATTTAGTATACGCCTCAAATCTCAAAATACATACCACTAGCTTATTTATATACCACTTATTTATTCAAAATACTCTGCCTGGCCAAAAAAAAGGTCACACTATTTCATTGGACCACCTTTAGCTTTGATTATGGTACACATTCACTATAGTATCGTTTCCACAAGCTTCTGTAATGTCACAACATTTATTTCTGTCCAGAATTTCATTAAATCCCCCCCCCCAAGATCTTGTATTGATGATGGAGATTTGGACCCCTGAACAAAGTCTTCTCCAACACATCCCAAAGACTCTCAGGTCTGGACTCTGTGGTGGCCAATCCATGTGTGAAAATGATGTTGACCAGACTTGGTTTACAGCAGAAAAGCTGCTGTATAAAATATATCAATGGAAAAACTTCACAGAATGGAAAGAATTAACACAACTGACATAGAAAAGCACCAAACAAGGTCATTTAATTTGGAGCATTTTCATTGGCCAGCAAAATCACCAGACCTCCTTTGTGGAGAACACTAATGAAAATGTTTGTAGAAAAACTTATGTCTGACATATGCAAATCCCATCAATCTTTCTTTGAGGAACATTGTTTTTAAACATTTCAATAATTTT
>JAVSBU010349273.1:0-10158 GCA_033118015.1 Loricariichthys derbyi
ACTGAATAATTCAGTCCGATTTTGGTTGGTATAAGGCATTTAGAAGAAATAAATTGGGGAAACCCCTCGGGGATTCCCAAGTGGTCAGCCCTGTGTTCATTTCCATCGTCACCTGATTTATCACGTGACTGGCACGTGCCGCGAACAGCACATTTAAAGTGTAATTGATGATTCAAAAGACATTATTGGTCTTGTTTTTTATCAAATACAACAATTGTGTTTTAGACATGTTCAATAAGTATTTCAAAATAAGCAATAATACGTACGTATCTGTCAGAATTGCTCGTTGTGTCCGTCTTGTTTGGAGTCACGTGATCACGTGAAAGCATATCACGTGATGTTATGACATAGCACTCGCTAACGGGAAACAAGTGCATGGTATATTTATAACCAGATTTTGTCAAATAAACATATTAAATAAAAAAAAAAACGAATATCATAACAAGTCATTAGAAGGTGTGTTGTAATCATATGTGACATATTTTTTATAACATACTGGGACTTTAAGTGTTCCCTTTATTTTTTTGATTAGTGTATATGGGCTAATCCACAGTAAAGGCAAAAAATGCATGGTGTTATTTAAAATTCTCAAATTTGTATTTCACTGCAAGTCTTTCATTTTGTATCTTATTTTCCTGCATTTTTATTGTATCCTGCATATGCTGCACAGACACAGGATGTGCAGCAGGTACACGCACCAGTCTTGCTCATGGCGGCAGAGGAGATGATGGTACCACCCTTTGTAAAGGGAGGGTAGAGTAAGACCAGGAGGTCTGAGGTGATTTGAATGTAGGGACAGGTACCTCTGTGCCGCCTAACCTGGTATTACTGCTAGGGCACCCAATACCACAAGTGGGAATCACTCAGGCTATGTTTCCTCACTGCACCCTGCTGGTCCTTGCTCAGATCTCCCCCTTTGTCCCAGTGGTTGGTAAAATCGGGCCCATGCTGATGTGGTTGGCCGGATCGGTACGCCGGCAATAAAACCGGGTCCACTTTACTTCTGAAGTGTCCTAGTTGTTGCCATGCACCCTAGCCCCGTCAGCCTGTGGGGATTAGCCTTTTTTGGCTATTTTTTGGTATTGTTTGGGCTTTATTCTGTTATTTTTTACTGCTGATTTTCCTTGCCTTATTTTACTTTCAATAAAGCCCTTATTCATGAAGCTGTCTTTGTTTGGGTCTTCTTTTCACACCTTGCTCCCCATATCATGGCAGAATGGAAACCAGAAGATTATATAAGCAGATGGTTGGTTTTTGTGGTGGTTTGATATAAATGTAAATTCTAGCAGTGCATTCAGTCTCTATTTCCAGTGTTTACAACTTTCAACATGACCTTGTTCATGAACATTAATTTTTCATATAAAGCCAACATCTGATTCTGACACCTTTTGGATTTCCCCCAGTAGTACAGTTCATTAGATCATTCTGCCCCTGACCCGATGTTCCTGATGTCATCAGGGCTCCAGCACCAAAACACAGGGTGCAGGAATAAAGGTGCCCTGGATGGGATATCAGATAATCCCATAACCAGGCTCCTCACAGTCAGCCACAGCCAGATTTGTTTGTGATGTCTGAGCAACATATTGTAGTTCTAAAAGTAAAAAAATACAATATAGTTATTTTTTATTAAATAAGTAGTGTTTAGTACCAATGATAGTATTTACATTATGCAATGGGTTGGTTTGATATAGCTGAAGTCAAAGTCAAATTGATTTCTATAGCGCTTTTTACAGTGGAGCGTTGTCTCAAAGCAGCTACACAACTATAGATTGTCCTCTAATATCTATGGCCATTCCCAAATTGAACAAACCTTTGGTGGCAGTGAACAGTGAATTTAAACTGAACAGGATTAACAGGAGATCTGCCTGGTAACTAGTGATTGAATTGCTCTGCAGTGTGTGATTGGTCTGTATGATGAGCTGTCAGTTTGAGCTCCTCTGTTTCGTTTAGATGTTTCTCATTGTTACAGCAGAGACAGACAGAGACCATGATGAAGCTCTGGAACAACGTTCTTCTGTTACTAGCTGCAATTTTTGGCACAGGGGGTAAGTTACATTTTAGACATGTGATTTTATATATTTTCATTGTCTGTAAAATTAACTGTAAACTTGTTGTGTTTAAAATTGCTTGTTTTCATTTCTCTGAGTTACAGTGAATATATTGTTGTTTTAAATCTGACATGTTCTACAATCAGTCTGATTTTTCCTCCTAGATGGACATTTTCATTCAGTGCTTAACCGTTGCCAGACCAGCTCTGAGGATTTACATGATGCAGTTCTCCTAGAGAGCTACAGTTTCAACAAGATTAAGTTCTTAGAGTATAACAGCACAAGAGGGAACTTTGAGGGATACACTGAGTTAGGTATCAAAAACGCAAAAAGAATGAACAATGACCCTGTAATACTGAACGCACAAAAATTAGATCTGGAGAATTTCTGTAAGGGAAACGCTAAGATTTACTATGACACTGTCTATAGTAAAACAGGTGAGATCATCCATCAGTGAAAAAGATTCATCTCAACTGTACTGTTAGTAACACATGTTAGATCTACATCACTCACAGTGATATTTTATATTAATAATTATAATAATAGATCTGATTAATGGCATTAGTAATTAGTACTACTCTGTATGCTGTTGTGATTTAATTCTACAGTTGAGCCTCAGATTGAAGTGACATTAGTGAAGAAGGCAGAAGGTTCCCATCCAGCCAGGCTGATGTGCAGCGCCTACAACTTTTACCCCCCACAGATCCAGGTGACCTGGCTGAGAGATGGTAAGGTGGTGGAGGGGAGTGTGACATCTACTGAGGAGATGGCTAATGGAGACTGGTACTACCAGGTCCACTCTGATCTGGAGTACACCCCCAAATCTGGAGAGGAGATCACCTGTGTGGTGGAGCACGCCAGCTCCAAAAAACCTTTTATCTACAAATGGGGTGAGTCTAATCTCAGTCATCTCTGGAACTGGGATTAATTCATCATCATGTTTTCAGATGGTAGGCTCTAACTGTAATGAAATATTTAGACATTATATCAGTACACATAGTTATAATAATGAAAATGTTTTTGATAGGACTTCTTAATGTTAAATATTTTTATTTTATATCCCACAGACCCCTCTATGCCTGAGGGTGACAGAAATAAGATCGCTATTGGAACTTCAGGACTGGTGCTGGGCATCGTGCTAATTGTTGCTGGATTTATCTACTACAAAAAGAAATCCTCTGGTTAGTGAATTAAAAACTAAATACAGCATTTACAACAATTTAGTAAAGTATGAGAGAATATAGATGATATTCAAACATGTATTTGTGCTGTGCATCATTGTAATTGAGTAAATGTTACTATAATATACATAATATTATATATTGTATTAAATCTGATACTGTGACTGATCTAAGGATTTTATTGTTATCTCATATTTAAACTCTGATTTATTTTCCTGCTTTGTTTTGACAGGACGAATCCTGGTACCAACCTAAACATGATCAGTGTAAGTTTGAGTACAAGATTAAATTTTAGAAACCCCTCTTTTGGCCAGCATTTATTTCAGTGCCCCAATTATTAATTGTTTATTTTCTAATGCCATATCTATTACATTACCACACTGACTTATTCATATTTATTTTGTTTTATATATATTTATGTTGTTGCAGGTCTTTGTGAGTGATGCAGTATGTGGAACACAATAAGGCTCTGGAGTTTCTCTGGCATGGCTCTGATTTGTCCTTTATTAATGCTAATGATATTTCTATTCTATTTTATTCTTAACAGTTGTTTGTTAAGCTTTATGTATGAAATTTATGAACTGATGTTATATAGTTTGAATATGCATTCAACAATAGTTGTGACCACATTGTAGAGGGAAATTTGATGCACATAGAGTAAGAGTAGAAGTTTTAAATCTAAGTATGCTAAATATTTACCTAGAACTGGACTTTAGTGAAGCATTACATGTATTATTAGATAAACTCAGCATTGATTTCCTCCATTATTTAGACTGTACTGCCCCCTACAGGACTCTTTAATCTGGTGTCACATTTACCTTCTGTATTTTAATTCTATCAATAATGATTTAATACTAATAGATAAAATCGCAAGGTTACATTCGAATATCATAAATTGCTTTTTTCCTTACATATTCTGAGTTATAACAGATCTTTATTTGTAGAAAAGAAATCTACGGCTTCCACGGTGAACCTGATTTTTGTTAATAAAAATTGTCATTTTTTCCTTATAGATGTCATTTGACAAAAATGTAGTAGTTTTTTGGTAATTGAATAAATAAACAGTTGTTGATAGTAAACTCTTAAAATTCTTTATTATCTTTGTGTGCTGATTTGTAATAAACAAACCTGCTTATAAAATCAATACTGATCTGAATAAACCTTTTTTAAAAACACCTTGTTTAAGATCCATTATTTTGATAAATTAAGGTCAGTTTTTGGTGACTCTTAAACCCAGATTGACAGTTTTAATAGATGTCATTATTTGTGCAGTGTTGTTTATAGGAGGTGTGTTTTAGTTTAGTTTCTGACCATTTAGTTTGTGTTTATTTAAATTATTAATATAAAATGTATTAATTAGATAACTTAGTTTATAATTCTTACATATAACATCGAAGCTGTCCAGTGATGTTTGGTTCTTCTAAAGTCTTGGTTCCTCCCAAGTTTTCTTCCTTATAATGTTTAGAGAGTTTTTGCTTGCCACTGTTACCCTAGGCTTGCTCAGTTTGAGATTGGCTTTAGATATTAGAAGATAATATATCATTGTAAAGCTGATTTGAGACAATAATCCATTGTACAAAGTGCTATATAAATAAATAATAATGATTTTTATCAGTTAAAGCAGGCATCAGATGGGCCATTTTAAAATACTTCCATGAAAATAAATTTAGTCTGGCTTAATCTGCAATTCATAAAACATAAAGTGTCTTATTTTTTATTTCCCTTCTTTGTGTGGTCAAAGTTAGAAATAGCTGCTAAATGTCAGAAAATTAAAAAAAGACTCTATGTTCCAGTTTTATTTTAAAATGCTCTAGTCTGGCTTCCAGTTCTTCTTTTAATTTAAGCAGGAGCTTTATCTAATTACCTGATACTGCTCCTTCCTGATAAAATCCACTGTGACTCCACTGGTTTATAGCTCGTTTGGTGTAATTTATAAAACTGTACTAAAAATGCTTCATTAAACATCATCACACTGCGAAAACATGCAGGGAAATAACTGTTTTCCTGTTTAAGCAGTTTATTCTATTTCTCTTTCAACTAATCAAGATGTTCATTAGCTCCATGGTGCCGATCCATCATGATTTAGAGCAGAGGTGATGGTTTTAATATTACACAGGAAGCTCTGCTTTTACCACAATTTAATAAAAATAACAAATGAAATATTTACCAAAGTGTATATAATATTATTAATCTTGTTGGAATTTGATATTTTATCAAATCAAATTAACTACAATGCTGTGCTGGTTTATTTATTAAACTCCTTCTGACGAACAAAACTGGATGTAAAAACTGCTTTGAATTTAGAGTAGCCAATTAACCCAATGCATGTGGGAGGAGCAAAGTCACACAGATAATTAAACATTTCTGTGACTTGAACTACAGTAACCTTTCTGAAAAGGATTCATTGCTCTTTAACATAGATGAGCGTTGGGCACCAAAACCCTATCACTGGTTCAAGTTTGGACATGAAGAGAACATGCAAACAGGTTGAGAAAATTGAACCAGGGATCCCCAGAGCTGTGAGGTGACAGTGCTAATCACTACACCACCCTGAGACCACTCATATATAAACACACATTCACCAATCACTGATTAGATCTTATATGAGAGGCTCAGATACAGCAGTGCTGCTGGAGTTTTTAAATACCTCAGTGTCACTGCTGGACTGAAAATAGTCCCCTAACCTAAAATGTCCATATATGAAATATATAAACCATGTAGTAGAGTTAAAGTATAAATACCCAAGGTTAAATATTACTGCAGTGAAAGTAGAAATCCTCCCTTTAGAGTTCTAATTGAGAATTCATTATGGCTTCAATATCATTTTAACAATGGTATCATTTAACCTATTAATTTTAGGTGTCACTGTCTGTACCCCGGTCTCTTAACAGAATGTCATTAATTAGTCCAACAGGTCAAAACCAAGTGCTCATTATACATATAGCACAATATAGACAACATGTACATAGAAATAAAGTTTTGGGTGACCAAAAGTAATTTGATTTGATTTGATTGCATTTTATGAATTTTAAACAAATAAATGTGATGCCTGCACACACTAAAATGTTGAGACAACAAAGCAGGACAAAATCAGAATAAATGGTTCTGAACAGAAAACTGTGGGTCTAAGTGAAGAATAAGACTCAAACAGAACTAATTATGGCATGATTAACTCACAGAGATAAAACATTTGACTCATGTTTTTGTGCTGGAACGTTTTAAAAATTTCTTTGCCTAGTAACTGATTATGTAATAATATTCCTGCCCTGTGATTGGCTGGCTCACATTTGGTCTTTGTTTCAATACAGTAGGAACTTCTCCAAAGTTCAAAGGAGTTCTGCTTCTGTTTATTCTAAAATGTCAGACCTTTATGAAAACCCACAGTGTAATCAGGTACATTATATGTTTGAACAAAACTTTAGCTACACTTATTAACCCATTCATTTGTAACATACATAGACTATTTATTATAAGTTATAGTTTATTTTAATATGATCCATTCGAAGGTAAATTTAAGATAAAGATGCACAACATTAAAACACATTTATTAAAGGACTTACAGATTAAAGGACCATTTACTCTAAATTCCTCCCAAATGGTTAAAGTGATTAAAGCCTATTTATCAGTGAAGCTGTTTTGTACTAAAGTATTGGCACATCATTAGTCCTTCTCATGTGCATCTACAGTTCATAGTAATTAAATACTTACATTAAGTAAATCTTTAGATAAATCCAGTGGTGTTATAGTGCAGATATTCAGGTTATATCTAACCTAACAAAAATAACTGGTACAGTGGATCATTTTGGACTTTGCTATAGTAATATTACCTGATCATTTATGCTTCCTTTGTCCTAGTTAGTTCAGATATTTTTGCTGAATGCATAAGTTACATTAACAGAGCAGGTTAATAAACTAAAACAATAATCATACAGACACTAATAATATCAGCAGTGCTTTGGCACCAAACACTAGTTTAATTTAAATCAGTCCTAATGCTTAAAGTTTTCTCCAGCATAGGCTTATCAATATATTGATTTTTACAAGAGACATGGTCACACTGTGACACTGAACGTGTCAATCACTATCTCCACTTTAGCCAAGATTTACGTATTATTTAGAGATAATATATGAATTTTTCTTTCATTTGTATGATGCAGGTAAAAAAGAGAATAATACTAATGGTTGATAAATGTGAGTATATAATATATTCAGGCATCCTTAACATCCTTAACAAAAGATTAATGTTCTTAACAAAAGAACATTAATAACTTGTAGTGATTCAGATGGACCAATCAGGACTCAGGAAGGTTCACTCATTAAATGCCATGTTTTTTAGTTTGAGGGTTTTTGGGGCTCTGTGAGTCTTTAGTTGTTTGGTATCAGTTCATTCTGCTTATGTTGTTATATAACATTAAATCTGTTTAAATCTTCTGTTACAGCAATGTGTGTGTTACTTTTTATAGTGATACCTGCAATACTTTTATAATATTCAGTGACATATGAATGATAATCTTTCCCATATATTAAATTAAAATCCAGTAAACTCTTGCCAGGTTTGACAGGACAGGTATTTATAAAAAGTCCCTCAGTCATGAATGATTTAATTTTATTCCTGCCCTGCTATTGGTTCTCATCTGAACTTGGTATAGAGCTGCTCTCAGTGGTTTTGTAAGTTCTCTAAATTCTCAAATGTCAGTCTTATGTTTAAAATCTCAGTAGAAATAAGTTTGTTATGTTAATGTAGAATTACAGTGACAATCAAATGGATTAGATTTCATAAAGAATCAGCCTAGACACTCGCTTGTCTAAAGTACAGGAACAATTAAAAAATAAACTATGTACTCTGTGTGAGTCCAGTATAATGTAATTCAATGGTGTTTAGCAAAGAACCAACAAGTGTTTTTGTTTCACCCTTTTTGAGATCTAAGACAATTATATTTTAAATAAAATATTTGCAATATTTTAGTGTTATGGATAATTAGAACTACAATTATAATTAAGTATCTACAAGAGGCAATCACACACACACACACACACACACACACACACACACACACACACACACACACACACACCATTATGCTATTTTTCTTTTACTACACCCTGGGGACTCGATTATATCATCATGTTATATATTGTTTCTAACAAAAAAATAATCCTTTAGATCAAAAAATGTATCTAGTGCCTCCCAAATTTATTGATTTTTTAGACATACAGAGTATATTGGGGGGGGGTGGGGTGTTTGCACAGCAGAATAGGATTGGGAACCTCTGAGTTATTACGGTTAAAAATGTAAACATATAGTGATTTTCTCTCCTCTTGATTTCATATTTATTACAAAAATTATAACACAGAGATCAAAAGAATAAAGCTATTTACTACAAATCTTTATTAACAAAATAAAATAAAGCATAGCCTCTTTCTGTTTATCTTGGCTTCCTTTTATAGTTTCCATTTTTCCTTCTTTTGAGTGGAAATATATTCTGAGTAAATTTATATGCATAGTTTTTACTGATAATATGTTATTTTAATTTTTTTATCATGTGAAAATTGTATTTTCACAAACTGCGCACCTCAGAACAGACAAATTCTCGTTCAGTCCCTGTGATGTTTGATGCCCCCCTGAGGGAGGCTTGGACCCCAGGGTGGGAACCATCATCATCTTATGGTCTAAAGAATCTCACAGGATTCAGGAGCTCTGGGTCTCATTCATTAAATGCAGTGTTTCCAATCTGAAGTGTTTTTTTAGCTGCTGTGACTCCGCTGATCCTTTCCATCACTGTGCTAGTTACCGTACGCTTGTGTTGTTAGCATCATGCTACTGTAGTGCATGTAAACTTAATGAAGGGAAATTCAACAGATGGGATTTCTGAGGTTTATTTTATAGAAGTGTGCATTGTTTAGTGCTGTCACCTCAAAGCTCACATCCCCACATTCATTCATTCATTTTCATAGCCATTTAAGGGTTATGGGGACTCACCACCTTACAGATATCACAGAGCAGATGATGTACTAATAAATCACACTTATACATGCCATAATTATGTGCACTGCTGATTAAATGAAAAATAATTCTTACATTTCAGTAGGTACTATGTTAGGTTACCCACTTTAAATTATAAAACATACTAAACTATTACATCTGTGATACTGCAGTCTGGATTTATCTTATATAAGATTTTATATGTAATCACTTTATGAATATTATACTTGGACCAAGGGCAGATGAAGCATTTTTATTTCCTGATTGCACCAGTGTGATGGTTGTTTGTTTGTAGATATTTAGTCTGTATCTGATACCACAAAGTGCATTAGCAGGTTTAGCAGGGTGAACATTTTGGACTTTCCCCTAGGACTGTATTATACAATTATAAATCCTCCATATCTAATATGCGCAAAATAACCAATAAATGATTTGCATGGTGCATCTTTATCTATCTTCTAACTCTCTATTTTTGCTTATCAGAAGATCTTTTACCTTGTTTTTCTTGTTCAAGGTCCTTTGCTCATGTTTATTCCTGGAGCTTAGGTTTCTGTAAAGGCCCCTAATAAAACCAGGCCAGCTTTCAGTATCCAGTTGTCTCCAATAAGGACAACTTTATGAAATGCAGTTATTAAATATGTGTGGTTATATTCAAATAATTACTATAATCTGGGAATTTTGGATAAACTATCTGTAGAAGGTAAAATTGACCTCAGTTTAATGGCTTTATTGTCAGGCGTCACGTCACATGGTGGGTTTATCCACTATCTGGCAACCTGGCACGGCATCTGAGTGCTGCTTGAGCACACAGCTGAGTCTTCCTGTATCTGGTGCCCGCATGCGCGATCGCGCTACGGGCTGCTTAGGATCAATCAGGTTTCAGATCAGACTCAGCTGTGCGTGCTGTTTTAAAAGCGCGAGTCAGGCGATCAAGCGATGCCGGGTC